>JZLH01S0611070.1:27144-39879 GCA_001188425.1 Eucidaris tribuloides
GCTAAAACCTGTGTTTATAAATGGCGGTATTGTTGTTGTTGTTGAGACACGTGGTGGTTACGCGCGTTATTAGACTTGTAACAGACAATTCTGATGTTGATTTAATGATAAGTGACATTAGATACAAATTTATCAGTTTTGGGGGTTGTTTTTTTAATTACTTTAATTTAAGTAATTTAAAATATGTAATTGTTATTGCGCTCAAACGTATTTTAGTTTTTACTTTAGTCATCTCAGGAAATCCAAAAATTGCTTCACATACTGCGTTTTTGTGAAATAAACACTTGTCTTGAAAATTTTGGACGATATAGGAGAAAGAACTTAAGTATCAAAAAAATATTCCCTAATTATGAGCATGAGTGTATATATTCTTATGTAGAGGCCACGACTCCTACGTTTGTGTGCAAAAAGTTCTGCAACTCAACTTTGCGAGTTGATATCTCTCTTTATATTATAGTATAATTATTGATAATGGTGTCATTGAAAAGTATGTTTATTTCCCTTTACAATGATACCTCAACCACCTCAAATTTATGATTATTGATTCATAGAATATGCAAGACATTCTAATATGGGACTAAGACTAGTCAAAAGTGAAAAGCTGCAAAAATGCACACCAGTTGAGCATGCATTTGTATGGAGAGTGAATTGCGTTTAATGATGTTGTGATGTATTTTAGTGAAGTTTCAAGTGTTGATCGATGGAGGGGACCTTCAAAATGTCAGAATTCTAATGAAACTCAAACACAATGATAATTGCACAATTACCCACTTAAAGTGATAAGCTAACAATGTGGAGCTTCAATTAAAAAAAATGGTCAAACTTTGATATCTGAGCTACATAGTAGCGTTCAAATGGACAAATAAACACCCTAGAATACAAAGGTTGGAATGTTATGCTGCCAATGGCAAGGTATGTATGAATAAACAATTTCTACTCCAGTGGATGATACAATAGCCTATAGATCTGCACACAGTTAGTGTATGAGTGGAAATGGGCAGGTGAATCCGGTCAATTTGAATACTTGTAAATTTTCACTTTTTTAAAGCACTAAATCATCATTTTGAAATACAAGTTTTACAGGGCTTCATTTTTAGACCTTATGAAAGACACTTGGAGCATGGAGGATTATGTAGCTCACATTTTTAAACTGTGGTAAATGTTAGCCCGTGGCTTTAAAGACACTATACATGTATAACAGTGTGGAAGCCCCATTTAAAAAATTGTCAAACTATGCTATCTGACATATCTGAGAGTTGTTGGATGGACAAATAAACACCATAGAACACAATACTTCAGACAGTTATGCTGTCACTCGTAAAATATGTAGAGATACATATTGGCAGATGAATTTCCTATCAGCCGATAGGAAATTCTGCAACACAGCAGTCTATGGGGGAAAGCTGTAATGGTCGGTCAATGATTTTCACTTTTTAAATGCACTTAATGATTGTTTTGAACTACAACTATTTCAAGGGTTCATTTTTGACGCTTACAGAGACACTGGTAGCATGAGGAATCATGTAGCTCAGATTTTTAAACTGGAAACATTGTTATACAATGCCTTTAAGCAACATCTACAGAATAATTATCAGTATCAATGGTGCAATAAGGAAAACAAGATTTAAAGAAAATATCAAAATAACATGCGTCATTATTATCCCTTCAGAATTGATTCAGCGTGCAAAGAGTTAAATAATAAACTGGCTTTCATACATAAATGAAGCTGGCAACGCTCACCTGAACCGCTAGAAGTCCCAACCATCAAGGCGAAGACTACGGGGATGATCATACTCGTCGAATGCATCTCTGCCTCTCGTCGAGATTCAGTCTGAGGTAAAAGCAAAACTGGAACCGATGTGCTGCTGCTTGTCGGCTTCTGTTGCTCAACTACAGTTTTCCTCCACACTTTTATACTTTCTGGTGGAGGGTTTGTGTTTGTATATTAATTCCATTTACCGATTGTATGAAAGTTATCGTGTTTCGTGAGAAGTTAGGCACATTGTTTGACATAGGACACCCTAAGCCAACAGTGGACCCTGGTGAAACGGGAACAGTACCAGGGGTGGACTAGACGGGTGTTTTATCCCGCATTCAGTGTTGAGTAATAATTAACACCACTACTGTACCGCACCTCTTTATTTAAAAATGTCCATATAGTGTAATGGAGAATTTCGTACAACCCGGCGAAGTAAAGTAACAAATAAGACCCACCCCATGTGTGTCATACCGCGGCATTAAGTATTAAAAAAAAAACGCCCGTTTGTTCGTTATTACAAATAGAATACTCGCACAGGCATTAAAGGCAAAGTTCACCCTGAAGTCAAGTTGGTTTTAATAAAAGCAGAAAACAGAGAGAAACATATTATTGGAAGTTTGGCGAAAATCCACCAAAGAATAACAGAATTATGAAGTTTCCAAGTTTTCATTTTGTGACATCACATGCGAGCAGCTCCTCATAATGTCATGTAATATAAATTCCATAATTTGCCATTTTTTAATGGTTCACGATAATTGAATGGGGTTTTTTCATAGAAGCCTGTATGAAATAATGTTTCTGATTATGTATTAAATGCACAGGTAAAATAATGCTTAAATTTCTGAGAAAACGGCATTTTATGGAAGTTATTTAACATGACATATGGAGAGCTGCTCGCATGTGACGTCACAAATTTAAAACTTTAAGATTCCATAACTCTGTTATTCTTTGATGGATTTTCGTCAAACCTTAATTACTATGTTTCTCTCATTTTTCTGCTTTTATTAAAACCAACTTGACTTTAGGGTGAACTTTGCCTTTAAAGGCTGTAGTTTGTGATTTGCAGACCAAACCGCTTTTGCTCAGACTTAATCCAACTAAAAACAGGTACATAAAAAATGTGTGTTGAAAATTTAGGATTCATTAGTTATAAAGTTTTAAAAGTATGAACGATAAATCATTTGTAACTAGGCCGTTGCTTAAATTGTATTTTATAACAATGGTCTAGGTTTCAGACAATGGATGTAACTTTCATCTACTAATTTCAGCCTTAGGGTTTTTGTGAGAGTTGAAGATTTATGTAAATCTTAAATTGTATAAATTATTTTACTTTATTTGGTCGATAAGTTTATTTCACAATGTGCAGATCATGGACACAGTCTTTAACACTGCCCACGTATTTGGATTTTAGAGTTTGTTCATATTTTTTTGGTAATTATTATCGATCAGGGGCGTCGATCCATGTTCCGGATTGAGGGGGGGGGGGGTAGGCAAATGTGAAAAAATGTCCAACGTCGAATTTTTTTCTTCAATATTTCATGTTTGATAGTACATGTATTTTTATGACATGTTTAATGGTTTTATAGTGCTTTCCAATGCTTTTTAAAATATATACTGTATTTGCATTGCTTTTTATGAATTTTTCAAGTTGTCAAAATTATTATTATTATTATTATTTTTTTGGGGGGGGGCGATATGTCCCCCACTATTTTCATTTAGGGGCGATCGCCCCCTGCCCCCACCCCCAGGATCCACGCCTCTGTTATCGATGTTCTCATAACAGTAGAAGTTCAGCAAACTTTTGGACTCCAGACATCGTAAGCAAACAGTCGACGCTGGGGAGGGGTAAGAACAGAAGCTAGACGGGAGGAGTGGATCTCACTGGCTCTTGTTTGTCTCGGATTCAGTGTTGAGTAATGATTAACAGAGACCGTACCACCATGTACCATCAGCACGCCTATAAAAAAGATATCTTAGATAGAGAACTTATATATACGAACTAACTGACCGGGTTTAAAGTAACAATTCCTCGGTTCAGATGGAACCAATGTCATAGCTGTAAAGGTAGAGAACTAGAGAAGCTCTTTGCACCCTTTCAGCAACACAACACAGCTCCACCATGCCCTTAGACTATTATGAAGGACGTGTCTTTGAAATCTGAAGATCATTAATTACCTGGAATTTGAAAAAAAGCGTGACACACTAACTGTCTCCTCGTGAAGCTCGATGAACTCCCGGGGTGAACTAAGTCAGTCTACTGGTATTATTTCATCATGAATTAGTCTTTGAATAATAATCTACATTGGACTTCGGAAAATTTGTCATGTTCACGAATGTAGATGGTACACATTTGGAAATTGGAAATTAAATACACGTATCACACATAAATAACAGATTTGTGATCTAAGGGTCTGAAAGTAGACTAAGAATTTTGGGTTGCTGTGATACATTAAATCAATTCAAAATTCAACAGTCACTGTTAATCCAACCAATCTGAGTTTGTAGCTCCTATACTCTGTTAAAGGTTCTAAAATGGCATTTCCCCTATACACTAGTGTATTTACACAATGTTTCGCTTGAAACATACAAAACTTGTGTACGTACTTGTGCCTACGACTGCAATCTTTTTGTTCTGAAGAACAAAGAAGAACTCAGTATATTTGTGTGTCACATCACAATACAGTCTTCTATCAATCAAGTTTTCGTTCAAAATGTACGAAAAATACGAAGTACGAATATCTTCTTTCATTATTACAACAGGTACATTGTGTTCACATTTGGTAAGTATCATCACTGAAGAATATATCGAAATATGACTGTGCAATATACAAAATGTTACCCAATTGATCATTATAAAACATCTTGCTATCCATAGCTGTGTGAACGAACTTTAGTCATCTCAAGACAAGTAGCCATCTGTATTTGATGATCATTTCTAAATATTGGTTAAACGGGTGTGAAAATTGTTTCATTGTGCTCCACAAAGGGATACAATTCTATATCAACAAACATGCAATGCTTAGTTTCATTGTCGACATTTAGATAAAGTAATTGAATGTTGATTTGAGATAGCGCGACAAGAATGTTGATGTTAAATATTGATTATGATTGGTTATGTCAACATTAAATCATAACACCACCCATTTCTAAAACCAATACAAATATCAATATTTCTTTTCATCTGCGAGTTACTATTTGGAAAAAAACTAAGTACAAATGTATTTCTTGTATAATTAATCTAAAGAAAAAAATGTTATTGTATTGTACACGCCACTTGTTAATTATCATACATGTATATCAATATTGTAGCTATTGTACATATTTTGTAATTTGTTATTGCATTGCTTTTCCTCATAGAAGTGGGTAAAGCGCATTCAGATTATTTGTAAATTTAACGATTCTGTGGTGTATCACTCTTCCATGATTTATTTCAATGAGAACTTGCTGCCTAGGTAGCTGAAGTCTGCTGTTTTTGATGACGTGTCCATTTACAGTTGTGTTACCTTCATCTTTTGGTTAACTTACGTTGGATATCTAGGCTTATCACCAAATCAAGATATTTGGTATATATAAGGAAAAGGGGAATAATTCTTTTAATAAATTTAAACCAATGAATGGTGTGAATTATTTGGCATAATTATGGTCGGTATCTAATCCGTTAAAACTGCGTTTCACCCAATTCTCAACATATAACACGGTTACATATTTATTTCGTTTTCAGATTTATTTCAACAAACCACTTGTTTCAGCTCAATATGGTTCTAAGCATGTCCGTCATTACCTGCACAAGTACAGCCACCACGATGTATCCACCACTTCTTATCCATTACGTTTTTTCTTGAACTGCGCAAGAAATGATAATGAAATACTAAATTGGAGTTTACTTATATTCTTCAATCTTTGGTGATATTACACAGATTGTTTTTAGATTGTAAAATGTTGTCTATTTACAACTTTCAATGTACAATTTGATTCATGCCAAATGGGTAAAACCAAAATCGATGAATAAAAACATTGAAATATGAATAAAATAATGATAATGGTAATGATAATGAACAAGATACTACTGATGATAATAATAATGATGATGACGAACAATCTGAGATAAACAATCTGAGATATGCAGATGACTCTGTTCTACCAGCAGACACAGAGAAGGATTTGCTGAGACTTATAGAATAGGTGAATGCTGAAGGCGAAAAATATGGAATGGCAATTAATGCCTCCAAGACTAAAACTGTAGTAGTATCACGGAAGAAGGAAGTCCTTCGTGTCAACATTCAGATCAATGGTACAGCAATAGAAAAAGTCAAAAGGTTTGTTTATCTTGGTCAGACAGTCACAGAAGATGGAAAATGCGACTCTGTAATATGACGAAGGATTGAGATTGCGAGAACAGTGTTTATGAAAATGCAAGATATTTTATGTAGCAGAAAGCTTAAAGCCACTGGCTAACATTTACCACAGTTTAAAAGAAATGTGAGCTACATAATCCTGCATGATCCAAGTGTCTTTGATAAGGTCTAAAAATGAAGCCCTGAAAAAAATGTATTTCAAAATGATTATTTAGTGCTTCAAAAAAGTGAAAATCGTAAGTTGACCGTATTCACCTACCCATTTCCTCCCATAGAATTACTGTGTGTAGATCTGGTCTATTTTCTACTCGCCCCGTATATAAATTGTTTATTCATTCATATCTTGCCAATGGCAGCATAAATTTCCAAACTTTTGTATTCTAGGGTGTTTATTTGTCCAGTTGAACACTTCTATGTAGCTCAGATATCAAAGTTTGACATTTTTTTCTAAATTGAAGTTCCACAATGTTAGCCTATCACTTTAACTTTGATTTGAGATGCAGAAGCTGGAAATGTAACATCGGGAGTACTCTGTTGGATAAGGTGGAAACATGGACACTATGTAATGGAACAGAGCGAAAACTAGAATCATTTGAAATGTGGTGTTTGCGTAAAATGCATTAAAAATAAACTGGGTGATGAAAATCAAAGAAGTCCTGAACAGAGCAAATAGAGACAGAGAACTGATAAAGGCAATACAAAAGAGAAAGCTTGTATATGCTGGACATATGATGAGAGGAGAAGGATTACAGAAACTGTTACTTGAAGGAATGATAGAGGGAAAACGCGAAAGGAGTAGAGAGAACAACTTGGTTTGATGACATTAAGAAGTGGACAGGTCTTAATTATGAAGAGGTTGGAAGAAGGGTCCAAGACAGAAAACGATGGAGGTGCATAGCCGCCAACCCCACTCCAAGGGATCCCGGACGGCACTACTTGATTGATTGATTGATGATGATACTACTACTACTACTACTACTACTACTACTACTACTACTACTACTACTACTACTACTACTACTACTACTACCAGTAAGCATAATGATATAATATACAATGTGGTCGATCATATTTACATGAAATGAACTGAGAATTTGAAAAGTACATTACCTACAAATTCTTTTGAATATTACCTACAAATTCTTTTGAATATTACCTACAAATTCTTTTGAATATCACCTACAAATTCTTTTGAATATCACCTCCACAAATAAAACCACTTCTTTTAAGGCTTATACCTTAAATTGATTTGATTGCAAAAGTAATCATCTTGCCAACTCACTGAGCATAAATTCATATCTTAGTCATGTCAAGAGCCCTGATAATATCAATAATCACCAACGGCAGAGAAATCAAAATCCCGATACATCAAATACACCTGTCAAAATAAAGTAATCATATACCCACACATCGATTTAATGTAGTTGATGATTATAGGTTAAGTCTACTGAAACATTACCTGACCTGTAAATCATAAATGTTTAACGGAGTGCACCCTTCTTGACATAACCTTGTCTCAAAGAGTAAGTTTATAACATCAAGCCTGTTGCAACGTATTTCTATATTTCAATATCACATATTAAAGGGAACTGGCAAGATTAGAACATTTCTGCTGGAAAATTTCATGGTCATATTGTCACTCTTTGTTGTATATACAGTTATTACAAAAATGCCATGATGATGAAATTTGTTGCGTAACTTTCTATGGGATTGATTCCTATCAGGGCTGGAGATGTATTCAATACTGGTAAATTAATGCTTGTTTCTCCTCAAGTTAACAAATTCAAGACAAATCTTTCTAGCCTAAATTACACTCTAGCCAGCAAATATTTGGTGTATTTTCAACTCAGTTGGCTCTTATTATTATTTATTATTATTATTATTTATTCGGCCAATCGTAAAAAAACATGTGGTACAATACACAACCAAATTTACAAAGTAAGACATTGATAAACATAAAACATAAATAGAAATATACCATTAAAACAGTAGCAATGTTACTTGTGGGCCTGGGCTCACAAAAGTAAAATTCTTTACTATTGCCCGGAGACATGTGAGCCCTCACTAGTAACAAAGCATATAAAATAACAAATAATAAATCTAACAAAATACATTGACAAAATTATCGCCGGCTGACAATGAGGACGGTGCCAACTCCAAACCCCGGAGGGGGAGAAGGGCGCCAATGCCATAGAGTTTACACAGCAGTGACGATCCTCTCCCCCTCAAGGGACCAGAGCCAACACCCCTACCCCACCCCAACCAACAATTACTGTTATTATTGCACGACCCAAGACATTGGTAAATTAAGGGGATAAGGTAATGTCTTGAGACATTTTCTACTTTTCCCAATCATATCACTGCCATTTAATAAAACAATTACCTTCAAATCTTGGTACTGAAACTGGGTAAGTTATATTTGTCGAATTCTATCTAATCGCTTTCGTACGAAAAAAAAGACAAATTCCTCTCCACGCGTGTGCAATCAATATTTAGTAAAGAATATCGTGTATACATATCGAGCTTTACGTATCATGACCTGATACATAATTTCCATAATTTGTAATGCATGAATGTTCAACAGAATGCACCCTTCTTGACATAACCTAATCTCACGAATCCTTTTTTTAAAACCAACCCTGTTGCAACAAAATACAAAATATATTTTAATGCCACACGTTAACAAAACATTTACCTTCAAATATAGGCAATGAAACTGAGTACGGCATATTTCTTGACTTTAGAACCCATCGTTTTCTAGATTATTTCATGAACATTCATTTCCACGCCTGTTTAATCAATATTTATCGAAGAATATCGAGTATGCACATCAAGCGCTACGTATCGTAACCTGACGAAAGTTTGTTCAATTAGAGTTCAATTAGAGTTTATTTCCATCAAACAAAAGGTCATACATATTATAACGCATTTATGCATAAAGTTTGTTTTACAATTTGAAAAAAATATTACCAATTAAAGCATGGAGCATACCAAAAGGTATATGCAACAAATTGTACAATAAAGAAGCAATGCATACTTTGTAAAGTTGACAGAAGAAAATACATTATTTTGTTTACAAAGCTGTGGTGATTTCTTTTTCTGACATTTGCTGATCTAAAACAATTGCATGGTAGAAACGAAGCGAAATGTATTGAAAATAATACATTCAAACATTACCAATAACTTTAAATACACAAGTTAACAATTACCATACACAGTTAAAAAAAGTGATGTAAATAATCTTCCATGCTCTAAGTGTCTTTGATAAGGTCTAAAATGAAGTCCTGAAAATTGTTTTCAAAATAATTATTTAGTGCTTTAAAAAAGTGAACATTTGTGAGATTTCAGGTTAACCGGATTCATCTTGCCTATTTTCTCCCATAGACATTTGTGTGTAAGACCATTTTATACTTCACCGCATTAATATTTCAAGGATGATGTTAAATCGTCCACATCTTGCAGTGGCAGCATAACTTTCCAAACTTCTGCTTTCTAGGATATTTATTTGTCCATTTAAGCACTACTATAACTCAGATATCAAAGTTTAACGTTTTATTAAGCTCCACAATGTTAACTTGTGTCTTTAAACAAACGGCAGATGCATACACGACATTGTGACAAGGAGATATTAATGTTTGTACCACTATTTTATGTATGATACTGAAGAAGACGACAAATCCTTTCCGTTGACAAGTAACCTCCTCAGTCCCATGCGCAACTAATAATGTAGGACGCTATTTTGGAATTATCGGATTCAGAGGGTTTCTTCAATATACAATTGAGAGGAAGTCTAATCTATTCCTTCTTTCTAACCACTGTTATTCCACCTCCACAGGGCCGAACTTTTGCTGATACAATAACATCGATAATAATTACAAAAATATGAAATAAATCTCAGATATATTTACAATGTTTAATGCTCGTACTATAACTCAATAACGAGAAAACAAATGCAAATTCCTGTACTCAATTACAGGTTGGGCTATATTCAATCCTTTAATTTGGTCAGGTCGGTTGGATAAGTTTCCATTACGTTAAAGACATTCTTGATTAAAGAGGTGTGGTACAGTGCTGGTGTTAATCATTATTTAACACTAAATCCGGGATAAAAGACCCGTTCAGTCCACTCCTGGTACTGTCACGTCCCTACCGGGCAGAACCAGGGTGGAATGTTTGCTTAGGGTGTCCTATGTCAAAAAATGTGTCCAACTCCTCACGTTAAACGATAGCTTTCATACTTCCGTAAATGGAAGTCATACAGACACACATCCTCCACCAGAAAGTATAAAAGTGTGGAGGGAAACTGTAGTTGAGCACCAGAAGCCGACAAGCGATAGCACAGCGGTTCCAGTTTTGCTTTTACCTCAGACCGAATCTCGAAGAGAGGCAGATATGCATTCGACGAGGATGATCATCCCCGTGGTCTTCGCCTTGGTGTTAGGGATTTCTGGCGGAGTACTCACAGGTAAGTGATGTTAACAGTACGGTTTAAAGGCAAGGTTCACCCTGACGTCAAGTTGGTTTTAATAAAAGCAGAACGACGAGAGAAACATATTAACGAAGGTTTGACAAAATCCATCAAAGAATAACAGAGTTATGGAATTTTAAAATTTCAAATTTGTGACGTCACCTGCGCGCAGCTCCCCATATTGTCATGTGATATAAATTCCATAAAGTGCCGTCTTCTCAGAAATTTGAAAATGATTTTACCAGTGCATTCAATATAAACACAACAAAAAAGTAACTACCCCCCTTTTCAACATTCCATAACTTTTTAACAAAACAAGTTTGTGCAAAATAATTTGGCAAGAGTGTTCCTACACTCATTGACTAACTTCTGTGTGAAAATGTGATTGGTCCGTTGGGTCATGCTTGAATGAGCATGCATTAAAGGTGAAAATGCCACTTTTCAAAAGTCACATGAGTCATCTCTTATGCCAAAATTATGGTAAATAATGACATTTTTTCCTTTATTTATAAAGTGTGCTCCCTCAACCATGTCATGGTTACAACCTCTTATGTTCGTACAACCCGTAAAGATACATTTTGCTAAAAAAATTAGGATTTAAATTTTTTGCAGTAAACTTAATGGATTTTACAATTTCAAAATCGAGAAAAGGTGGACATTTTTAAATTGCACTCACCGAAGCGTAAAATACGCAAAAAGTGCCAAAGGACGTATGAGAGGATCAAACGATAGATGATTAACATAAATAGCGAAACAGAATTTGTCAAAATCCTGCATCAAAAACCCCCCAAAATGACCCTTGTGACTTTTGAAAAGTGACTTTTTGCATTTAATATGTGCTCACTCATGCATGACTTGACGGATCAACCACATTTTCTCACAGAATTTAGTCAATTAGAGCAGAAACATCCTTGCCAAATTATTGTGCTCAACACCGTTCATTTTTAAAGTTATAGTATTTTGAAAAAGGGGGTAGTTACTTTTTTTGTTGTGTTTATTATCAGAAACATTATTTCATACAGGCTTGTATGAAAACCCCCATTCAATTATCATGAACCATTAAAAATGACAATTTATGGAATTCATATTATATGACATTATGGAGAGCTGCTCGCATATGACGTCACAAACTTGAAACTTTGAAACTTTGAAACTTCATAACTCTGTTATTCTTTGGTGGATTTTCGTCAAACTTTCATTAATATGTTTCTCTCATTTTTCTGCTTTTATTAATACCAACTTGACGTCAGGGTGAGACTTGGCCTGATTAAATAACTCTTAGTTACAGGCAGTGACAACCCCATACTGAAAACAACACACGATTAACCTACGGGACTAAAGGTGTTAACAATGCTTCCAGGGGCCTGTTTCATAAAGTTGTTAGTAAAGTTACGCATGACTTTGCAAACGACTAGAATTCCAAACTGCTACAAAGTTAAATGCCAAAATTTGTTCATGCCATTTTAAGAAAGTATGGTTAATGTCAATGAGATTTTGCCCAAAGATAAAGTTTCATTGAAATGCTTGTTAAATGATTGTTTTATTAAGAATGTTAATCTGTGTTTGCATATTTGAAAATTAGTAGATGATTTCAATAGTGTGAGAATCACATTTGGCTTGCAATAGTCAAAGTCATTCGTAAAGTCATGCGTACCTTGCGAACAGCTTTATTAAACAGGCTCCTGTGTACAATAAAATCATGGAAGTGTATATATACCCCGCAGCTGGCAACAGAAAACAAATTTTTCATTCGATACCCCTATGCCAGTAGCCAATCAGAAGGAGTCTTACATGGGAGTGTTACTCCCACGCACATTACGTATGCGGGTTTAAAATTCGTGGCGCTTGTACGTGACGCCAGCTGCCTTACGTTACATAGTCGTACATGAAGTGGCTACGAAAATTCCCGCAAATGGCGTCAGATTCGAATCGGTAAGTGTGTTTACTTTTCATTTGTTTCGCCATATTATTATTATTCTATTGTACATTAAATTGACATACTATAACAGCATTCCGAAGCAAATTTGTTGGTGTATAATCGCAAGCAAGAGTGGGGTCAGCCTACCTGGGGTGGCTTAGTCCCGCGTACTGTGATTTACGTTTGCTACAGATACCACGAAATTTGTCACTATCCTTGCGGATTAGTTATGTAA
>JZLH01S0611078.1:6320-31202 GCA_001188425.1 Eucidaris tribuloides
TTAAAGATTAAAGTATTTTAATACTCACACACACACACACACACGCACACATAAACATCTTGTTAGCACTGTCGAACGAAGATATTGTACAGAACTCTGTAAATGTGGACTATAAATCACGATTCCATACTTCCAAGAGGAGACATAATGTGTGTATACCATGGACACACAATGTATGTTTGTAACGGCACTTATCCAGACTTATCCAGTGCATGTTATTTTTTCAAAAAATCTAACATACCCCAATATAAACAAGGACATGATTTCCAACCATTTGCACTATAGCAAATCAAGATTCTAAAATTGAGGTCCATCCTCCATTTGTATGTTGTCGTCAGTTGGTATATAGAATGTTGACTCTTATCCCCATTGGTAGACATGTGCATACACGCACACACACACACATATGTGTAATCACCTTCGACCGAGGATGTACAATTTTTAATGTGAGTGTATCTTTGTGTGAGTGTGTGTTAGTAATACCAAGGACACACAGCAATACCGTGGACACACACGGCAATTTTTACCTATTAAATGAGGACGAAACTTCTGACAACTGCGGACGCATACATTACAGTACACAACCTCCAAAAGCGGATGTTCTCTATATACCCCCAGACCTTGCTTACTGGTTGTAATGCCGCATAAGCACCTCAATTACAAGAAGATTTGAAAACGTGGACCGTCCCCCCTGGAAGGTAGGTCCGTGGTTGTACAGTAAAATTAATCCATAACGTCCACGGTTGGAGGCGATTACAAACACACACACACACAATGGTGTTTTTGCCGTCAATCAGGGAGGTTGATTTTTAGGAATGTAACTGGGGAGATTTTAGTTTAGCTCTCTATTATTTTAGTTTTCAAGATTTCCCTAAATTTACTGTTTAAGCTGAAAAATTAATAATTTGAAAATGTATTTTCAGCATAGCTAGTTTCTACTGACTTTTACTTGTAAGAAATCCGCATACACATGAAATGGGGAGATCTCTGATTCTCCACATATGCCAGTTTGTAAATAATCTTGAACATTTATGGTTGCGGTGACATGACATATGCTCCTTTGACAATTGTTTCAACAGCAATATCTCAAGACAAAGGATTACGATATTAAAATTGGGGTTTTCGTTCTGGAGAGGGTGAGGGTGGGTTATAGGTTCAGGTTTACGATTAGCATCAGAGTTGGAGTCAGGTTCAGCATTAACTCTTTGGAGACGACAGGCTTGTACAGGAGCCCAGCACATTGAACACTCAGAGATGATGGGCTCCTACAGAAGCCCAGAAAATATGACAAAAATTTTGGTCAAACACTGGATAAATGGTAGAGTTTTATTGCTTTTAATATGCATCTGTCCCCAAAATTACAAATTTTTGAAAAGAAAAAAGTATGATAACATATTCTGTGAAGAATTTTATTTAAAAAAAAGGGTTTATATTCCCTTCAAAGTCAACCACGTGCAAATCGTGTTGTCTCTCAATGAACAACAGTGCCATATAGCATTGAGCCCTAGGAGTTAACATTTGGTGCAGGAGCACTTGTAGATGGAGCTTGTGTCATATACCCCTTTCACACTGCTTCCAACGGTGAACCCCCTTTGAATTCCCCGTTGAATTAAGCGGGTAACCACCGGGGAAAATTTGAACACTGTTCTTTCACGCTGGAGAACATCCTCCGATGAATTTCGAGTGCGTTGTGCCCTGCACTTGTTTTGTCCATGCCACGGCCGAACAGGCCGTATCTCCTTGATTATACAGACAAAGTACTTTCGTGCATGTACATGTATTGCCATGGAGGTATAGAAGCCAAGCTAGGCAATGCAATGGATGGATGCATGCCGTCATTTGCACATTCATCATTAATGTTATGACTAAAAAAACACATGTTTTGCGGATTTTACTAGGTTCCAGTGTTAAAATGTCGCGCCGCACTTCAACCTGGTCTACTGAAATGTTTCTTTGAATGAGCTTCGTTCGGAAATCAATTTCTGATTAATCTACATTTCGCCCACTGAGTTCTAACACATGTAAGCTACATCAACAGTGCAGAGATCAGTGATTTTACCCCATGATTAACCGCGACACCCTTTTACGCTAGACTTTCCCCGGTGAACACCCGCCAGTTCATCCGTGTTTACCCGGGATGGTTGGAGGGTAAAATGTTTCGAAAATTTAATCGGAGGTTCCCCGGGAGTTCATCCGAGTTCCCTTTCATGCTGAGAGATTCCCCGGGTGTACCCGGGTGCACCCAGGTAAAATCTCGCCGGCGTGAAAGGGGTAGTAGAATCATGGCTGCATCACAATTCGGTGATGGACTTAGTAATGAATTTTTACAATGTAACTATTATAATTGCAGAGAAGATGAATAGTTGAATAAGGGATTGATAACAGTATTGTTTGAAAAAGGAAACAGGAAGCCATTGCATATCTTCCTTGTCTGGTTTGTATAACAAACTTCAATACTCAATACATTTTATTGTATTTATATATTACCAAAATGTTGAATCATTGCATTGGATCATACTATAATGGTTTATTCAGGTCTCTTATAAAGATTTTCTAGCCCAAGGCCATTAGCAAAAAGGGCAATATGTAATTGGTGCCAAAAATCAGACCTTTAAAGAAGATCATATTTTTTGAAGGTATTTGTTCTAACTTTCGGTATATGATAATAACAGAAATATTGCGATATGAACACAACTATTTACTGAAAATTTAGGCAACATAACAGGAGGAAGTAAGCCTTTTGAACACGTGTACATGAAGTTTAGCAAAAACAAAAATTATAATCTTTCAAATTACTTTCAATACCTAGATTATAAATGAGATGTAAATAAATGAGATGTAAATGAATTAGATGCAAAATTATTGAAACCTGGGGGGGGGGGGGCAGGGTTGGCTATTTCCCGGTAAATTCAATTTCAGGTATTTCCCACCCAGGCGGGAAATACTGGGAAAAACCGGGAAGTGCTGGGAAGTACTCAAGATGTATACAGAGGTACATGGAAATACTAGAAAATAGTAAGGAATTACGTGGACAATACCTGAGAATATTAAGAAGTGTATTTCATAATTTTGCCCTATATTTCCAACTATTTCCCATTTTCCTCAAAAATTATCAAGGCGGTATTTACCGCCAGTATTTCCCACTCCGGCCAACCGGGGGGGGGGGGGGGGGGGACACAATTATTGCTATCACCAATACAACATTTAGCAGTAGAGTGCATGCTTGTCCAAAAGAATCTTAGACAAACAAACTTCTGGTTCCATACATGAACATTGCTTTAGAACTGGAAAATCTTGTAAAAATAATGTATTCAAAGTTGTGGCGCACACACCCGACAAATTTCAATGCTACTTGTAAACGTCAAATGAAATCATACATAATTTGTGACACTCTGGCCTTATTTAATAAAGACTTCAATTTTGCAGACATCCCAGTATAATACTAATGTATTCAAAATTGTAGCGCACACACCTAACAAATTCCAATGCTAGGCTATAAATGTCACATGAAATCATACATAAGCAAATTTGTGACACTCTGGCTGTTTTTAATAAAGACTTAAATTTTGCAGACGTCCCAGTTTAAAGTCTATGGAATTTAAAATAAGTTTGTCACACCAGTGGAACTACCGTGCAATCTGCGCATGTACACACAGACATACTGGGTGATCAATAGTGCCCTCTACTGTCCAAACCTCTGTTGGCGAAAGGGAGAATTTCACATGCTAATTTTATGGACACTGTTAATTTTCATGAGTGTACATGTACCGGTATACACATACTCCAGCAGTGCCACTATCACACATGCTCAATAGTACCATGGACCTTAGTCCATGATAGTCTGTAGTGCCTAAGTTGTTTACATGTGTTACAGGGGCAGTGTGAGAGTGTTTGAATTGCACTTACATATCCAACACGCATGCACAAAATATATTGCTATCATGGAAGACAAGCGATAAGCTTCACATTGCTTTTCTCTGGAAATTCAAATGTAACCACAACCACAATTAAAATAAAGATAGTATTCACAAAATTTCACGGTTTTTCGACAACGCTAAATTGAATTTCGCCCCCAAGAGTTCCATCCTCCCTAAGATTTTATCTGGTGCCACTCCCCGGATGTAACGCACAAGGTTTTACACATTTAGCAAGTTCAGTGTTTCTTGATTTCAAAAAACATTTGTAGACCATTCACTAAAGTTCAAAGGTGGAATCAAGAGTTATAAAAATAATAGCATTCTTGGCAAACTTGTGCACTCTTGTGTCAGTACTCAGTAGCCCATTCAGATTATACTGGGCTAACCGTTCTGCCATCAGCACACAAAGATATGACTAGCACATGTACATGTACATGTGTCAGTGGTGTAGAGGTCAATATACATGTACACTGTACATTATGGTACATGTTGGTTCCTGCTGATATGGTAGAGTGATATAACATATTTTCATCAGCATTCCCACCCGCCCCCCCCCCCTCAACTTACGGGAATTTATTTTCAGAAGACAAATGTTTGCAATTGACAAGAGTAGATGTGAAAATAGAAATTTGGTACTTCATCACATAGTACATGTATCAACTATAGCAGGGCTCCACACTTACTTTTTTGGCTGGTTGCCCGTTTGGTCAACCAAACTTTTTGTTTTCATTTACTTGCCTGAACAAAATCTGTACTTGCCCAAGTGAACAAAATGCTTATTAATTGTCTTACTTCTGAGATACATGTAGTACCTTGTTGTTTAGACTATTCAATTCAAATTTACCCAAAATTGAAAGTGAATTGAAAAATACAAGCATTTAATACTCGCTTGATTTAAAATTTAAAATACTTACTTGCCCGTCAGGGCAAGAAAAATTGACTTTCATAAATTTGTACTTGCCCAGAAGCAAAATCTACTTGCCCCGGGGCAAGTGGGCAAGTGCTATTGTTGGGCCATGACTATAGTCATGAAAATATCAGACGATGTCGTGAATAGATTTGAATTTCCCTCTCCAGCTTATGTCCTTGTTTTAACACTGCTGAAACTGCATGAACATGATAAATTTTGTAACTGTCCCCGTGGCTGTAAGTTGCACTATCGTTTTTTGCCATATCTGCTGTTAGCTTGATCCCCTAAATTTGTCCATCTGATGCAGCAGCTCTAATTGTGTTGGAAGTTGTGTAGGCTTCATAACAGTCTCAACTGGGTAGCTATTGCTAGTTTCACAACAGTCCTGAGTTTTAGTGTGAGCTAATGTGCTTGTAACCCTTTTGATTATTGATATTCATGATTTATTTCAAATCTTGAATGGCATCCAGAAACTGAATTGCTCAAAATTTGCTCATAAAAATGCAAAATACAATGCAATCAATGAAAAGACCTTTTGAAGACAGTTGATTTGGAATAACACACAATTTGGTTAAGTTACAAGCACATAATGCTTGCCAAGATTACTAAAAATGTACATAATGTTGTTCATCGAATACAGTGGTCTAAACAATAATACTTATGGCCATGCTTCGTGAAGTGGGGCCTGTTTGCGTTTCATTGGCAAATTTTGAGTGTCACGCGACATTCTGGACTTAAACCTCTATAACTTTTAAACTATACATGCAAACATAGTAAAAGTATATATTTTCTGAAAGGAAATAGTCTCATCTTTCCAATTATGGTCACTTAATTGAAGTGGGGGTGGGTCTAAAGGAAATATGAATCAAAATATTTAAAAAAAGTGGGGTTAAAAAGTAGGGTCATGTTAAAGTGGCCTCACATCTATATCAAAGCACCTACCCCCCAAACAAGCACATTTTTGTAAAGTACAGATAATTTCCAATCCAGTGAGACCAAACTCACAGGGATACCCCTAGTAGAACTATTTTTTATGAACTTTGGGGAGCAACGGATATCAAAATTTGCATAGAAAAATGTGTAATATTACATAAATTCATAAAGAAAGCACAAAGTCCCACTGGAGGCCTTATTATTGTATCTCTTAAACCACAATGCAGTATCTTTTAACGCACAACCATATCTATTCATAATTAGCGAAAAATTATGGTAACACATGCTAAACATGTTTTTTGAGTTGTGTGTTTGGCTTATCGTGTCCCTAGTTGATACACTATCCAAACTTGTGAGTAATTAGTTAATTGAGTGTAATTTCTGTAATCTAGTTGCTACAAAATAATTAGGGTTTATTTAAAAAAGAGTGTTAAATGAGCTTTAATTTGATATATAGAGTCAATGATATAATAATTGTTAAATACAGAAAAGACCAAATAAACCAATGGATAACGTTCTCCCCATAGACTTAACACAGTACCGTGTTCCCATTGCTATCTCTATGGCCAAAGTTGCTCCACCAACCTTCTTGTACTTAATTAATCATGATTTTTTATATTGAACATTTATCAAATTAAACTTGGAATCATTTGAAAGAGTAATAAATAAGCTTCAGTTTGATTATATAGTTCAGTGATATTGGTGATGTTAAGAACAGAAAAAACCAAATGAACTTGGCCATATAATCTCCCATAGACTTAACATGGAACCGTCTCCCAATCTCCGTCTCCCAATTTGCTCCACCCCCCACCATCGTGTACTTAATCACCCATAATTTTATTAAGTGAACTCCAATGAAATAAAACTTGGTGTTACCTTAAAGCTGAATAAATTTGCTTTAAAATGAGTGGTAACTTGGAAGAATTGAATCACATTCAGGTATTCTAACCATTACAAACATGTCAAATTTCACAAAAATATGAAACGGCTCCACTCTAGAACAGGCCCCAATTCACGACGCATGGCCTTATGAAAAGTGATGATATTGTACAAAAAGGAGCAACTACATGTATGACATAAAGTCAAACAAAACAATGTATTAATCAGAAAGCTATGGAGAAAAAAAGTAATGTACAGTGTAACAGTAAATTCCCTAGAGCATTTTTTCCTTTGTTCTGGTAATTTAAAATTTCATTATTATTGTCTGATATTTTTGTCATTGCCTTTCGTCAGTTGCAATGTCCACATTGCAGTGATCATTGTTACAGATATATGGTATAATTTCTAGGTGTCGTACATGCATGCATTTAAAAGCTTGTTCTCTAATCTGCTAATTGTGGACTTGCACGTAATGTATTATTTAGTTGATCAATTTGTCATGCAATAAAGAAGGTTGTAAATTTGACAAAAATAATCATCCCCTACAAAATATGTGATGCATAGTCTGAGTCTTGATTGTGTAAATTGTGCATTGTGTGTAAATCATAACATACAGCTCTAAATGAAATGTGCATTGCACTTCAGACTTTACCAGCATTTCGTATTCATGTAAAACTTTGAAATTGAAAATAGAGTATGAATTTATAGGGCAACCAGTAAATCATGAATAAAGAACAAAGTAGCATGTATATGGCTGTTTATATCCCTCTATGAATATTCATGAGCATTTTCTAAAACGCAATTGGTCGATTGATGCTCATACGATCAAAAATAATTTCACTAGAAATAAAAAAATCCTCACCAAAGCTCCATATATTTTTCACTATTTTTGTCTGGGCAGCACTGCGCCTACTGCGCATGCTCATAACCGAAACAAAATGGCGGTGTCGCTCGCCGCGACACTCAAAACAACAATTTTAGAGGCTATCTTCTTTGTTATTTTATGATTTTAATGTTATTTTTACATTCCATTGGTGTTGTGATGAAGATTTTACGTTAACCCTTCGAATTATTACCGCCGATTTCATGAATCGTCAATTGGAATGCGGAAAATTAAAATAAATTTGACTCACATCGCGTACGGCTGCGGCTTACAGGGCCAGCCCGCACGCGACGTGTGCAGGCTGTGTACATATTGCATAACAAATTCGTCAGTTGCGTACAATGTGACTGTTCTCTCCGTTTCGGAAGCAGACGGTGGTAATCTACGCATTTCAATTCATTAGCTCAACACCACTTTTCATAACATTATTGTTAAATTTTTATTAAGTCTGATGGATATAAAACAAATATACCAAGCATTAAGTTTAAAAGTATAGTGAAATTATCTATCTTCGAATGGACTGGCAGTAATATATTTCCTCAAAAAAATATTACTATGCCAGTCCCTCCTCAGATAATTTCCACTATACTTTCTCACAGCTTGGTATATTTGTATAATATACAGTAAGGAACAAATCATAACTACATCTACGTTAGTAACCACAAAGGTCAGGTCAAGATTTGACCCCTGCAAATTTCCAAGGAGGGTCGCCATATTCATGATATTTTTTGTGCTATTGTAATCTGTGAGTGAGGTTTAGTTCTGTCTTTGAAACCAGATATCCTGACTTTATTACTTCATTAAATCATGGAATATATGGACCCATAGTTTCAATCACAGCAGTATTTTTGTCCTGATAAGAATTCTGCTGGGAATGAAATTTAAGGCTGTATTATATTTCAACAGTACATTCTGGAGTCTTGATTATGATCATTTTTGTGAGTGCGCCTTAAAAACTTAAAATCATTATTTTGCCAGTATCAGGAAATGTCACAAGTACTTGGATTGCTTATCATTTCTTAATGATGTCTTTCGATCGCCAAAATATTGCATAATCAGACACTGGAAATGTATACAGTGTAGTTTCGTATGCATATAATATGCAGGGCTCCACACTAGCTTTTTTCAAACTTGCCCTTCGGGTAAGTAAAATTATCACTTTCAGATTTTTACTTGCCCGAATGAAAAATTTACTTGCCCAAAAATGAACTATTTAATCAAAAACTCTGAAAATGATTTCTCACAAATTTTAACCAAGAAAGCCTTTTCATAGCATTGGATGTTTCTTTGTTTGTTTGGAGGTTGCAAAAAGTGTAATTTATAAGATTAAAGAGTCTTGAAATTGTGTACAATGAACAAAATAGGCCTAATGATTAAATTTAGTATTTTAAGTTAACTGAACACAAAATTTTAGACATATTTTGTTTGTTTTTGGAAAGATTTTTATGTTCTGCTCAGTTCATTATAAAAATTTTACTTGCCCAATCGGGCAAGTAAATTTTAAGATTTTGAGTTTTTACTTGCCCGACGTGAAATGTTACTTGCCCCGTGCAAGCGGGCAAGTGCTAGTGTCGAGCCCTGTAATATGAGTACAGCGTAGGAAATAACCCAGGGCGACGGGCGATTTAGCCCTTGGTAAAACCCAAATCGCCCCCTAAAATCCCCAAAACCCAATTCTTTGGGGCGACCATTTCCTTCAGAATCGCCCTCAGATTTGCTACAAAAAAAATCAATTTTTTTCACATTGTCAAAATATTATGGCATTGAAACAATTTGAATTAAATGGTTGCTGTTATGGATGAAGCACCTGCTAAAACATCATAAATCTTTCATTGCATTCTTCAAATTCTGGTGTGCAACGAAAAAGTAGCCCCAGTGATAGAAAAATAGCCCCCCCCCCATTCAAAAATAGCCCCAAGGCTCTAATAAAATTGGCCCTTACAAAATAAAAATTAATTCCTACCCTGTATGAATGTAACTATTAAATTTCTCTGATGTTGAAGGCCTTTCATTGGATACCAGTAAATTAAATGATGAACTTTAAAATACTGATCCAATACATTCAGTGTGATAAATGATTTTGCTCCAGGTTATCTTTTAAGGCACATTGAAACCCATGTTTCTGGTATTCTGGACTGAAATCTGCATCAACTCGCAAATTATGAGAGCGATGCTGTAGGAGGTTGTGGGGTCAGATACCATAAATGGTTGTGGTACCTTGTCTCTGGAATAGCTAAACAAGTTATCTCTGTCATTCCTTTTTCATCCAGACTTTAAAATCAAAATTAAAAGTTTACTTAATGAAGACAGCAGATAATTAACTGTTTGGTATTTGGTATTTTGGTATTTTAACTTTGAATGTAGGACCGATGTTCTGTCAAAGGTAGCAAAACATTCAGCATGAGTATGAATATCATGGTATCTTCAACAAAAACCAGTGTTTTGGGGGTTATTTTCCGAAGTGTTCTCAGCGGGTCTAGAAAAGTCTCTGCGACCAGCACTTTTTCATTAACTCATAGCCCCATGTGTATAACTGCTGCTTAGTAGTGTAAAATTCAGAAAAATAATATTTGTTTTAAAAGTAGAACAGGACTAACAAAATTCACTCTCCAGTCTGGGCAAACAAATCAAATCAGTCGACATGCTGCAAATCACTCCTTCGAAAACTGACACAAAATTAAATAACACAAATGAACAGATGTCTGTATACTTTGAAGACCAAACTAAAAACTGATTTATTTCCAACCTGTTGCTTTACAGGGAAACTCAGATTGTTTTACATGAAAATACAATCAATAAGAACCAATAGAGAACAGAATATCTAGAGTGCAAAGGTTAAATGACTACAGAATCCAAACCCAACCAATGAAATAAAGGGAGAGCATGGTGTAAGACATGGTCAGATCATGTCCAAGACATGTCATGAATAATTAGAGGTATTGGCTAACATTTACCAGTTAAAAAAATCTGAGCTACATGATTCCCCATGCTACCATTGTCTTTGATAAGGTCTAAAAATGATGCCCTGAAAAAATTGTATTTCAAAATGATTATTTAGTGCTTTAAAAAAGTGAAAATCGTAAGTTGATCGGATTCACCTGCCCATTTTCTCCCATAGACTTACTGTGTGTACACCTAGGCTATTTAAACTCGCCCCGAGTTTTAATTGTTTATTTATGCATAACTTACCATTGGCAGTGTAACTTTCCAAACTTTTTTATTCTAGGGTGTTCATTTGTCCATATGAAAACTACTATGTAATTCAGATATCAAAATTTGACAATTTTTTAAATTGAAGCTCCACAATGTTAGCCTATCACTTTAATGAAAATAGAACAAAAGAGAACATGTACATGTGGGAGCAAGGTGAAGACAAGAACTTAGGTGTGGCAGTACAGTCTGTCTCCAAAAAAAAAATGGTCCAAGTGAATTTATTTTTTTATTATATGAAAATCATATACAACCTAGTTATGTTGGGTATTGTCATAAAGCTAAAAGACCATACATTCCAGTACAATTTACTTCATTTAATTTTGTGTCAATCGTGAGATATATTGATTTTTTTGCAATGATGCAAAATCGTGTTTGTCCTAGTATACTGTATGTGCTATACATATACGTGCAGGTTTTGCATATTGTTTAACAAAGAAACCCACTGCGAGTGTGAAAAAGTATTGTGTAATCATTCAGTTTAGATGAACGAACAGATTTTTCAGGTTGTACATTTCTGATTTCCTATTATTAATGGCACAACTTTGACAAAAGGCCTAAAATGAATGAGATGTGCAGATCATCATGATGTCAGTGTGAATGCAGTCTGGTAAACAGAAGACATGAACATATGTGCAATATCATTTCAATGCCGAGTAAGGGTTATTTGGAGTTCAAGTTTTTTTTTTATTTACTAGATAATCATTAATAAACATATTGAAACACAAAATGCATTTATTTGTTTTATTATTGATTTTTGTAATTCAGTTTTATGAGTTCCTGTAAGCAACGATACCACCAATTCAGTTGTTATTATGACCAATACACAAAAGTGGGACTGCACAAAAGTAATATAATTTTTGATTAATAAAAATAGATTAAATGGGATAAAGTTTATCAGAAAGAAAATTTATTCTGTTTTGATATGATACCAAACACACATACCTTTTGCGAAAATTACATACCTTAAAGAGGCCTCGACAAAAACATATTTTTTTGCCTGCCCAGTTGGGCACTTGAATTGTAGATTCAAGTGCCCAACAACAAAATCTACATGCCCAAATTCTTGGATGAAAGAAATCTCCAATTGTTTGTCGTCTTCTTGGTACTTAGGTTAAATTTAGCAGGAAAAAAGTCATTGCCCGATTGGGCAGTTTCTTTTTTTTCTAAGTACCCGATTGGGATTTCAGATGCCCCAGGCACTTGGCACCCATGTTTGTCGAGCCCTGCTTAAATATTTTTCTCCCGATTGGACCATTTTTTTGGAGACACAGTGTTAAACTGAAAAGCGGTGCAGTAAGGAGGTGAACATAATATGCAATGGAAGTGGCCTCATGTCAGAGATGAGTGTGCAAATACTAATAGACAGATGAATATTCAAACATAAAAGTTGTGTGCAAACTTATGAGGAAAGAAAATAGTGTGACAATAATTCTAGAAAAAATATACTTTATAAGACAATTCAGTCCTTTACAATAGCAATGCAACAGGTATACTTCATCTGGCAAGAGATAAAATTATTGCGACAATATATTGACCTATTGTTATATTTTTCTTCCGACAATTGATGACAAATAACTTAAATATCGTCCAGTTGACACTAGTTTGTGTAAAGGGGACTCCCATTATAACGAAGTCCTCAGGACTGGTAGTTTTCTTTCGTTGTATCGAAATTTCATTATAACCAAACAGTTAAAGTATGTAATTTTGGGACCTGAATTTCAAGGTCGTTGTAACAGGAATTTTGTTATAACCGTGTTCGTTATAACGGAAGCAATCTGTAGTTGTTCGCCTTCAGTGTCTGTTGACAGATGTGTGCATATTACAAATGTATAATTATTTGTAAGTGTCAGTGTATATACTACTAGTCCACTCAAATTAGTCCAGCTACCACCCTGCTTGTGATATAATGTACTGCCTAGAATCAAACTGTTACATCAATACCACATACCACAGACAATTCAGTCCTTTACAATAGCAATGCAACAGGTATACTTCATCTGGCAAGAGATAAAATTATTGCGACAATATATTGACCTATTGTTATATTTTTCTTCCGACAATTGATGACAAATAACTTAAATATCGTCCAGTTGACACTAGTTTGTGTAAAGGGGACTCCCATTATAACGAAGTCCTCAGGACTGGTAGTTTTCTTTCGTTGTATCGAAATTTCATTATAACCAAACAGTTAAAGTATGTAATTTTGGGACCTGAATTTCAAGGTCGTTGTAACAGGAATTTTGTTATAACCGTGTTCGTTATAACGGAAGCAATCTGTAGTTGTTTGCCTTCAGTGTCTGTTGACAGATGTGTGCATATTACAAATGTATAATTATTTGTAAGTGTCAGTGTATATACTACTAGTCCACTCAAATTAGTCCAGCTACCACCCTGCTTGTGATATAATGTACTGCCTAGAATCAAACTGTTACATCAATACCACATGGAATTCTAACAGTTCTGCAGGCCATCGGAATTTCTGCTGGTACTCCCGGATATTTTCAGCGTTGTTAGCCAGTTAATATAGCTATGGCTGCAGCACTTGTGATATACTGTAAAACACTATACTTTCGCAACATGAAACTTTTGCGAAAAGGAGCCAATGGCTATTTCACGTGCATGAATCTTTCGCGAATCACCGAACATGAAAAATAAAATATAGCAAAATTGCTAGGAAGAAGCATTTGGGTGTAGTATTTATGAATGATCACACAAATTTACAGAAATTATTTGTTTTAATGCCTCTGAAACACCAGTTTATCAAGTGTAGAAGTGCACTGCGACCGTCATAAGTGAGGGCGCACTATTATTAGTATATCTCTAGTCATTTGACTTGCACAGTACTGGTCTTGTGTTGTTATTGACAATAAAATAAAAGATGTGTAGACACAAGCTTTCACATGCATTTTATTTTCGCGAAACTCGACTACTTGCCAAGTTCGCGAAAGTTTAATGCTAGTGAAAATTTCTGGTTTTACGGTACCCAGGCTATAAAGCTACTGGTTGAAGCATGGAGCTATTTAGTAGCTCCGTGGTTGAAGCGATAGGGGCCTAAAATCTCAACCATTGTCATAAATTGATACAAAACTAACATAAACCTGATAGTATCAAAATAGAACTAATTAGATTAAAATTACCAATAGTGTCTGTTGATTTTTAATAATTACTATTAATTAGTGATAATGACCTGAGGCAGGTTTCGTATACCCACCATGCGTCCTGTGAAAGCACTAGAACAAGAGTAACAAGACCCAGCGTTTACATGCAAATCAAGACATTTTTTTTTTCAGGGGAAGTGAATCGCAGAAGTATCGCGCATTTCTTGTGTCGCTCATGTTAGGGTCGTGCGCTCAGAGCGGAGATTGATCAAACAAAATCAGCTAGAATTTGAACTAGACTGGAGTCGGCATATCGTTAAGAGCACACACGTATGTGTGACAGTGGCGGATCTGGGGGGGGGGGAGAGGTTAGAGGATTTTAAGACCCCTCCTTCCTGGGGTTGCCAAGTGAAAATGTGATGTGCATAGAAAAATGTCATTATATTTAAAAACCATTGGAAATCACTACAAAACCATTAATCTTAATAGCATAAAAATACTATTTAACACAAAATTTTCATTTTTTGGTGCGCTTTGCATGCAAAATTCTGTATTGCATCTTGGCATGCAGAGCACGCTGAATTTTTTTTTACATTTTTCTACATTTTTCACCTTTGCCCCCTTCAACCGAAAAATGGATTGATGCCCCTGACTCAACCACCCCCCCCCCTTAGCAAAAAGTTAGATCTGCCCCTGTGTGACCAGCCTGTGTACATGCATAGTAATTTGCATATTGAGAGGGTGTGTGTGTACATGTACCATAAACAACAACATTAAAGGGACTGAATCGTGGCCATCGACCGCCCTGATGAGAACAAAACTCAGGGCCGTCACCCTGTTCGCTAGCTCCGTTGCGCGTGGTGTTGATGTGTTGCGAAACCAGTTCGATGCACGCAGCAGCGCACTGGACGAATCGTGTATTCAGTACGGCCATGAGAAGCAGCGAACTGAGTGAGGTCCTACCAAATTTACCGAAACGTGCCGAATTGATTATTCGGGCTCTTTCTACTGCAACGAAATAAACACTACACCGCGTATACAGTATGTAACTCGAAACAAGCTAGCGAACAGGGTGACGGCCCTGAGTTTTTGTTCTCATCAGGCCGGTCGATGGCCCACGATTCAGTCCCTTTAAAAATATACTAAATCCAGTCTTTTTAGCACATGTATGGAAATTATTCAAGATTAATTGTTACAGGGATTGTATGGTGTTCTTGCCTAGAATGTAACAGTAGGATCTTGCAGTATTTATTGTCATGACTCTTGACTGCGGGCACTTATCCGTTAACCCATTCCGCGAGCTTCGGTAATTCCCATGCAATTACACTGGGACATGTGGCCCCTGTAGCCAATGGTCAAATATATTGTAATTGAATTTCAATAATCAACAGAGTTAGGGGTCAGATAACATTAAGTCAAATGGAGAGATGGATGTGAAGATAGTATGGTAATACAGGCGTGATT
The DNA here is from genome assembly GCA_001188425.1 of Eucidaris tribuloides. Classification (NCBI taxonomy): domain Eukaryota; kingdom Metazoa; phylum Echinodermata; class Echinoidea; order Cidaroida; family Cidaridae; genus Eucidaris; species Eucidaris tribuloides. Next base: position 21,618 of record JZLH01S0611078.1, read on the forward strand.
TGTGGGCACATGTACAAGCAGCAAAGATGTGCATATGCCTTGACACAGTTACTATTTGGAAATGTTATATAACCTTCCATTCTATGATTAAGTCTTGATAAAGTCTAAAAATGAAGCCATGAAAAAAAATGTATTTCATATATGATTATTTAGTGCTTTCATTAAAGTGAAAATGCACGAGTGTCAGATTGACTAGGTTCACCTTGCTCTATTTCCTCCATAGACTACTGTGTGTAGGTGTAGGCTATTAAACCCCCACTGCAGTGGAAATTCAAAGGATGATGTTAACGTATGAATATCTTGCAAGTGGCAACATAACTATCAAAATTTTTTGATTCTAGAGTGTTTGTCCATATGAAGCTCATCAGATACCAAAGTTTGGACAATTTTTAAAATTGAAGTTCACAATATATAAACTGTGTAAATTAAATGTAATCATTAGACTACGCATATTATTCACAGCAGCGAATAGGTATCCATTCTTGTCCTCGAAGTACTGAAAGACAGGAAACAAACAGCCATATAAAAGCCCCTCCCCCTCTTTATTTTTGTATCCGTTCCTTTGCCATGTACAAAATGGAATGGATATATTTCTTCAAATATTATTTGCAGAAATTGCCCTCGAAAATTAATGACAGTATTGCTGGAACTGGGAATGATGATGCATAAAAATGGAATTTTGAGTTCTGGGTTTGTTGATATCTTTTGTGAAATTATAATTCAGCTTTAACTGTATGATAACAAAACTACTGTTTACATTGGTATTACATGCTTGTGTACTCTTAGCCACTGCTGTAATAGCATCATGAACAACCAAATACATATATAAGACATTATATTTATTATTATTAATACATTTATGATATTAATATTATCCTTAACTCTTTGCATACTGAATTAATTCTGAGGGATAATAATGACTATTGTCATTTAGATATTTCTTAAAATCTTGCTTTCCTTATTCAGGCTGCCCACACTAACTTTTTGCCCGCTTGCCATCGGGCAATATGAAATTATCACTTTCAGATTTTTACTTACCTGAATGAAAGATTTACTTGCCCGATACAACACAACAAAAACATTAAAGATGATTCTCACTAAATTTAAACATAATAAGGCTTTTTATAGCATTGAACATTATTGTTTTAATTTCGGGGGTTGCTATATAGGTGTGATTTATGAAGTTGAGTCCATAGAATTAAATACAATAAACGAAATCATGTTGAAATAGACCTGAACACAAATTTTTAGACATATTTTTGTTGTTTATGGACTATTTTTGCTCATTTCATGATCAAAATTTTACTTGCCCAATCGGGCAAGTAAAGGTTAACATTTGAGTTTTTACTTGCCCCACTTGAAATATTACTTTCCCCGGGCAAGTGGGCAAGTGCTAGTGTCGAGCCCTGCCTTATTGCACCATTGATACTGGTAATTATTCTATAGATGTTGCTTAAGCATTATGACCATTTGTTAGCTTTTCTAGAACAAGCGTAGCGGAGAAAACTAATTATTACGATTGTTGAATTCAATTGTACGAATGTGCAAAATTGCAACATTCGCATGTATAGGGTTAATGACATTTTTAGTGGCATTTTAACATATTTCTTGGAGTATTGCTAAAAACAAACCAGCTGATAGCAGCAATTTGGTATATATACCCTTGTAAGGTATATGGACACAAGCCAACCATGTCACAAACTTGCCCGTGAAACCAATATACATCAGACTCATTTGAGTCCAAAATTGAGACCAAGGGGTTCCCAACATCTTCCCCCTCACGATTCTACCACTCATCTCATCCACCGACCCCCCGGTAATTTCCTACATCCACCCCAACACGACCAAACAACCCAACACCCCTTTCAGGTTAGGGATCTGATCCTCCAATTGGCAACTTCCTACTGCTCTTTGTCTGTGAGTAAGGGAAGCTGCCTTTTAAAAGCACACAGCAAGGGCTGCCTGTTGTTATGAATGGGGCAGGCAGACTTTGTGTGTGAATGAGTGTGTGTATGTGTGTGCTTGCTGGAGTGTGTATGTGTGCGTGCCCCATGCACTGTGTGTGTGTGTGTTGTGTGTTGTGTTTAGTTCCATAGGTCAATACACACGTGTAATCAGGGCTATTGTGAAAAGTCCCGCCACATAAGAACAAGCAGTTGTATAGCTTGGGGTTCTATACCGGCCTTCCAATAATATCTGGGCAGTACTGCTCTCTTGTTTAGGGCTATGTTTAGGGAAAATTGACTGGGGCAGGCTGTTAATGTGCACATAGGAGTCATTGCTGTGTCCAGTTATTAATTTGGAGGTCTGTGGATAAAATGAAGACCAGAGGAAAAGCATACAGATATGTGGTATGTACATATGCAAATTTATTTATTCACTCAGTATAATTAAATTGAATATTCAGCATGTGTGTGTAAATGTATACATGTGTTTGTGTTTGCCTGTGTATTTATGTGAACCGAAGATAACATGTTTATCTGACTGACCTTAATTTCATAATAATAAAAAATTTTAAAATAAAAATAGTTATTATTTCAACAAGCCTGGTATATACTCTTGTGATACTTTTTTGACATATTTTCAGCTAGTGTACATGTATATAATCTATGTAAAAAAATATATATTGAAAGTTACTGATGTATTGATTTTTGTTTGCATGTTTTAGAGTGAATGATAATCAAAACTTTTTTATCAGATATAAATATTCATAGTAAAGAATGAAAAATGAAATTTGGGGTAACACGTTAAAATCAGTATAGTCATGTAGCAATTATTTTTGTTGATATAGATTTATTTAATCTCTCATTTGTAAAATATGTGATTGTGTAATTAATGTAAGCTTTCACTTCTGAAAATTGATATTTAGTTTATGAACTTTCTGCATCAGTTTATTCCAGAAATATATACAACAATGCTAACTATAACATACTGTATGCTGTAAATAATTTCTGATTGTTTTATTTTTGTGTTTTCCACAACAAAACAGCTGCAAAAATCTTCACTTCCTTATATTCTTCTATACAAAGTGAACGAAAATGCAATAAAATTGTGAAAATAAACTTCGCGAATTCCACATCTTGAAGCAAACTTGGAAATGTAAAATATATGGCATAATGATTGTCATAAACAAATACGGAATTATGAAAATTGAGTCTTTTCATGGTACAAGTTACTGGTACTAGTTGAATTTTATTTGTTGTTTGATTATATTTGTTGTGTTGGTTGAATTATTAAAGAATTACTTTTATAATATATTTGCTTTTCATAATGTGACATATGAGATAAATACAAAACCAGCTGCATTTTGAGTTGTTGAAAAAAAAATTGTATTTTTTGGTAGGAGAACCGGATTACTACCACCGTCATTACCGCTAGGCCAATGAGAATGCCCAAGTGTTGATTTAATCTAATCCACTTAGGTGGATGGTTACTGCAGATTATTAATATTACAAAAAATTCATAATTGTGTAAGTAGAATAATTAACTTGTTAAAGAATGTTATTTATGTTTTTGTGTTTCATGACATAAGATAAACATGAAACAAAGTGCATTTCTAGTCGCTGTGAGAAAAAAAAGTTTGATTGTTTGATAAATATCCAGAAAAGGAACAAATTGACTAATTAATAGCGATATAGTGATGTTGATTTGTAAGTGAGTCAGTAATTAATCAGATAGTATCATATAGACAGTCTTAGTTCAAGTACTGCTGCACAACACCACAAAAAGACACAAACCTGAATTTATTCATGGAAATATATTGAAGATTCACCAAAACTGAAACCAAGAGGGAAAAACAAATGTATGGAATGGATCTTGTATCCATTTACATAAACTAAACTGTTATTGTACATATATAGGAAGTTTCACTTTTTAAATCTAACTACGAATCTATTACCTAGGAAATGGTACAAACACATCAAGGTAAATCATGAAGCATTTATTGCACATTGCAAACAATTAAAGTGATAGGCTAACATTGTGGAGCTTCAATTTAAAAAAGTGTCAAATTTTGATATCTGAACTACATACAGTAATAGTGTTCATGGACAAATAAACACTCAAGAATAAAAAAGTTTGGAAAGTTACACTGCCAATGGCAAGTTCCGAGTTTAAATATCGTAGGTGTACACACAGTAAGTCTATGGGAGAAAATGGGCAGGTGAATCCGATCAACTTACGATTTTCACTTTTTTAAAGCACTAAATAATCATTTTGAAATACAATTTTTTCAGGGCGTCATTTTTAGACCTTATCAAAGACAATGGTAGCATGGGGAATCATGTAGCTCAGATTTTTGTAACTGTGGTAATTGTTAGCCAATACCTATGAATAATTGTGAAGCATTTATTGCACATTGTGTGTGTATGTATGTGTATGATGTGTGTGCGCGGGTGTGTGTATTTTCTTCCAAATGGGGACATATAGTAAGTATGACACTTCACATTGAGACCGGGGATGTTCTGATAAACAGGGACGGTCCGCGATTTCCTACCTGGTGCAACGATGCAAATTTGATAAACACTCGTATGAGGGCATCATTATTTTTCTTTTATTGTGCACAAAAATAGTCCTGATTGCATGTTGAAAATCACACACAAAATACACATGTGCATCCCTGGTTGGAAAGTAGTGTGTCCCAGTTGGTGCTCGAATATCACAAACAAACGTCCTCATTTGCCTTGAGTCTGTAATCAATTAAAAATTATGTCCTTGATTGACAGTGAAAACATGCATAGGTGATGTGTGTTTGTGTGTGTATGTGTGTGTGTGTGTGTGTGTGTGTGTGTGTGTGTGTGTGTGTGTGTGTGTGTGTGTGTGTGTGTGTGTGTGTGTGTGTGTGTGTGTGTGTGTGCATGCATGCGTGTGTGTATGTGTGTGTGTGTGTGTGTGTGCGTGCTATGTGTGTGTATGTGTGTGTGTGTGTGTGTGTGTGTGTGTGTGTGTGTGTGTGTGTGTGTGTGTGTGTGTGTGTGTGTGTGTGTGTGTGGGTGCGTGCATGTGTGCGTGCATGTGTGCGTGCATGTGTATTTCCTCCCAAAAGGGGATTAAGTATGACACTTCACATTCAGTCTCAGACCAGGCATGTTCCGATAAACTTGCTCATGGGTGAGAGAGTTGAATGACCATGATGTATGCTAATTCAGGCCAAACTAAATTGAAGGGGTAAAACTATAGTGATCACCATTATGGTCGGTCGTTTGAAAATCTTTCGGATCAAACTACTCCGTCAGTTTTTGACCAATGCTCATGAAATTGGCAGCACACATTGGGTCTTGGTGAGATATGCACAACAGCATTTCTTGAATTGCCAAGGCAATGGTTACTATATGACAATAGAATCAGGACAAATAATACAAAGATCAGAAGCTGCATCCGATGGAGGCAGGAATTAATCACCTCAGCTGATAATATTTACAATCATATATCAAATTACAGAGAGATTTTCTTTATGTTGATTGAAATTGATACTCGGAATTTTAACTGCACTATATGGAAAAGCCAGGTGTTTTTCGAAGTTGTTTTATGTTTGCTGTGATAACACTGTTAGGCAGATAGCGTTTGAATTTTCTTATGAAAATTCATTCACACATCTAAATTATAAATGACAACTTAGTGGAAAAGCTGTGTTTAACCTGTTAATGTTTTAATTTTTAAATGAGCATTTTAAACATTGCCGTATACAGCATCTTAAGGAGAGTAGTGCCAATTTCAAACAGCTGTAATTTTTATACATTCACCATAGAAGAAAAGTGTTGTGAACAGAAATTTCTGAGTAAAGTGTAATTTCTATCATGATGCTGTTGGCGATTCCGTACTAAAAAAATTGGCCATGTTTCACAACATTTTTCACTCTGCTGTCCAAACAAATTAGGAAAGACAATTTGTTTTGTGGTAATTATAAAGTACTAGTGGGTAGCCTTGTGCAAAAATGACAACCAACAAAAATTTGTTGTTTATGGGTGAATTAGAGGTGAAAATGTCGCAGTGTCGTACGGGACATCTCTGTGTCCCGTACGACACGCAACATTTCACTCTAATATCACCCATAAACAAAGAATTTTTTTTGGTTGTCATTTTTTCACAAGGCTACCCACTAGTACTTTGTAATTACCACAAAACAAATTTTTGTTGCTAAGGCATTCAGCTAAGAGACCAGAAATTGTTGTCAAAATGTCCCGTACGACACGCACGGAATCGCCCTGTTGTGATTTCTGAAGTTGTAAAACTATTTTACTGCAATCAATAGATATTCACAAACGTTTAATGAAAATGAAGTTTTCTCCCATTTCACAAAAACTGTATGATAAATTGTCACATTTGTGTGAAAGTGTCCATTATAAATCTAACAGTTTTGCAGGTCATTTTGTGAGTGTTCTGTGTAAAAGTGAAGGAGAACAAATTAAATTACCAAGTGCCAACCATCATACTTTTTACTTTTATAGCATTTGTAAGGGTAATACAGGTGCAAATTTGTGCCAGTGATGCCTCATTGAGCAATGTTTCCATTTCTTAAAGTACATAATCCCCCATGCTATACATGTCTATGATAAAGCCAGAAAATTAAGTCCTTCAAACCTATCATTTAGTGCTTTAAAATAAGAAAATCTATGACTAGCTGGTTTTGCCACATTTGTGCCCACTTTCCTTCATAGACTATTGTATTTCAATGAAGAGTTTGCCTGATGCTTAAAGGCACTGAGTAACAATGTTTCCATTTAAAAAAATGTTAGCTACATGATTCCCACTGCTAGTAGTGTCTTTGATAGGGTCTAAAAATGAAGCCCTGAAAAAATTGCAGTTTAAAACGATCATTAAGTGCTTTAAAAAAGTGAGAATCATTGAGAGACCATTCCAGCTTTGCCCCATAGACTGCTGTGTTGCAGAATTTCCTATCGCCCGATAGGAAATTCATGTGCCAATTGTATCTGTACATATTGCACTAGTGACAGCATAACTGTCCAAACTTTTGTATTCTAGGGTGTTTATTAGTCCATTCAAGCACTGTCAGATAGGTGAGATTGCAAAGTTCAACAATTTTTTAAATGGGTCTTCCACAGTGTTATATAGTGTCTTTAATTCACACTTATCCTTACATATCTTGCCTGTGGCTGCATAACTTTTCAAACTTCTGTATTTTAGGGTCAGTAGGGTGTTTACATCTGAGCACTAATTATGTAGCTCACATATACCAACATTTAACCATTTTTAAATTGAGCCTTCACAATGTTAAACAATTTTTTTAACCCATTGACTTTGGGAATCGGATGTGTCATGTATTGACTCTTTGGCAACTAGAGAATCTAGGAAGCAATGGCTTAAGTTTCAAATTAAGATAGACGCCACTTACTCGTATTTATATGTTGAGAGGTAAGACTACCGTGAGAGAGATGATTTGAAAAAAATCTGATCTTGCAGTTAAAAGTTTTGCATTTCAGTGTGCGGTTTAACTGGTTATTTTCTTTGATGACACTTTCTTGGAAAAAAAGTGAACTCTTAACCGTAAAAAGGCTGGGGGGCAGAATCCACAACCCCCCCCCCCCATATTTTGTGCAATATGTTTGCAATGCACAGAGTAGTTGCCATGGGGTTTCATGACTTTTTTCTCTCGAACCAAATTTGGGACGTACAGGCATGCTGTTCTAAAGTTACTTCAAATTTTGTACTTGCATGTCAGACCAAAAATCGCTCAAAAATGTGATTTCATGTACAATTTCAATACAAATTATGTTTTTAGCCAAAATTCATAATTGTATGATTATTTTTATGCCTCCGCAACAAAGTTGCCGGAGGCATCATGTTTTCGGGTTGTCTGTCTGTCCGTCTATTACCGGTTCTCGTTACCGCGATAACTTAAGAACCGCTAATCGGATTTTGATGTTACTAGGACCAAGCATGTACTATGAGGCACCAATGAACTGATTAGATTTTGGAGCTGAAAGGTCAAAGGTCACCGGGCCTAAAATATGTCTGATTTGGGCTCGTTACCACGATAACTTTAGAACGGCCGGTCGGATAAACTGGTCACTTAAAGACTTTCACTTTTTAACCCTGAATGTGCCATGCGTAGTGATGCGTAAGGCCCACGTTACCAAATTATTATCTTGACTCTTTATTGTTTTATCCTCGTAAATAAAGATGGACCAACTTTGCCAGCTACGTACAGCCTCTGCTACCCCTCCACTTTTTGTATGAATGGTGCAAGGCAGTGAAAAGGAGTGGTAAACGCTGGCTTTGATACTCCGCTGGAGGTGTTTCAAAGCCAGTGAAAAGGAGTAGCTGATACGCTTCACCTTCTGTGTGAAATGTGAATGGGTTAAGCCACTTCTGCTTCTCATTGCGGCGTGATACATACACTGATTGACCGACATCCACTGCCGAAAAACCAAAAGACGGCGCATATCGTCAGTAAGAGCAAGAAGGGCGTTAACGTCCCCCAATTGGAACTTTTGTACAGTGATATCGCCTTCTGGTTGTAAACAGGTTTGGCATTAACGCCCTCTGGTTCTATAACCGACGATATCTAGTATTCATTATTCACCTTCCTTTCCGATAGTCGCGAGGCGAGTAACGACCTGCTTTCGGTCACTGTGTACGTGGTTTAATATGGTAAAAAGTGACTGCTAGTGCTCGTCTGTTCTGTGCTATCTGAAGGGGGGGGGGCCGGGGGGGGGGGGTTAAAGGAAGAAGTAAACCGCAACTAACGGGAATAAGTAAGGAAAAGATTTGGGGCAACTGTCAGTTATTGCAACCATCGATCGCCGCACTGTATGTGCTTGCTCCTGAGCTGACCTGATGTACTGATGCAAGCACCGACGGTTGTTAATCGTCCATATTAATTTATGCACTTTTTGAATCATTAAGGTCCTCCTCTGTAGCTGTTTGGTGATCTTTATGTGATGAAATCATGGTGCAGATGTAAATTAACGACAATTACTAATTGCATAGGGCCTTCCTGAGGGTAAGTGTCACACAGTACCCTTCCTTTAGCTTTCTTCTATCACGCATGTACCATAATTCTCACAATACTCTACATGTCATTTTTTTTTAAATATTCCTGTTAGTTCCGGCTACAGTCTTCCTTTAACTGAGTGTTTCAAGATCATGGCTGAATCACCCTCACTACTAAACTGTACACCAGAGTCTATGCTGAAGGGTTAATTGATTACATTGCTCAAAATGTAGGCTCTGCACCTCTTGTTACACTTAACACAGATATAGATAATCCCCAATTCGTAGGATTAGAAGGATTAGTGAGGATTTAAGAGGATTAGTATTAAGCCTGATTGAAAGTTTTCATTCATGTCGCATAGTCTTGAATGCACGCTGAACTTGCATTTGGCAAGGGCTGCAAGTGCTTACAACCTGTATGTGAACAAAACATCGCTTGAAGTTCATAGGATGGTTCGGAAGTGATCTGTTTTTTTTTTTTTTTTTTTCAGGCTTTCATTCTTTTGATTCTACTAAAAATTTTAAGTTTACAGCCATGGAATTCGTCTATACTTTATCACTGGGGTGACAAAGCTTGAAATCCAAGTTTGGTGAAAGTGGGTTTTCGTTTTATAGTTGTAGGCTCCAGGAATT
>JZLH01S0611079.1:13130-32118 GCA_001188425.1 Eucidaris tribuloides
CCGAGGTTCTTGTCAGTTGACATTGTGTGTGAACTTCATATAGATTGACCGGCATTTACAATAAGCGTCGGGCAGCTCTAAGGGGTCTTACATTTCATTCTTGCACTTTTTATCGAACATGGAGGCCGAAAAAAATAGTGGAAAGTTACTAAAAAATTTGTACTAAGGAAAGCAGCCAAGAAGTATGATATATTCCATCCACTAAAGTTCACAGCACACATACTGGTATCTATACTCCGAAAATTTGTTGCACAAGTATTTCTCACGATTTCCGTACGCTGACCCACACTTATGCTTAATTGAATTTATCTACCTCTCTTCTGATGCACTGGGATTTTTTAATTGTTCGTCCTCCAGCATGGTCACTTGTGGGAATCCTCTATATACCGGCTCAATTATCCTCATAGATTTAAATGAAATTGTAAAGTTAATGTAACTTGACTCTGCCAGGTGTTGGATGATAATGACATACATTTTTCCATCATGTCAGCATTATTACCTCTACTGAATGTGTGATTGTATCAAGTACGAGGGAACATAAAATGTACTTTTGCAACTTGCATTCAGTAGCTGTTAGTAAGTCTTGGAAGCTTCTGGCAAGCCATCAGGTTGTCAGAGCAACCTCTGTCAGAAAGGTATGCATAACAATTGCATGCATTACAGAAATGGTTTCAATTGGTTTATGTCTTGGACATTTGTAATTAATAAGTGGTTAAAAGGGGGTCAGGTAAGGGATCTTACAATTTCATTCTTGCCACTTTTTTAGAACATGGGGAAAAATAGTGGAAAGTTACTAAAAAATCTTTACAAGGAAAACCCAAGAAGTTGATATCATATTCCATCCACTAAAGTTCACAGCACACATACTGTATCTATACTCCGTAAAATTTGTGCACAATTATTTTCACGAATTCCGTCCTGACCCACACTTTATGCTTAATTGAATTCACTGTCCATGAATTCAGGAATTTCTGAAGAACTGCAATTCCTTGAAACTTGAAGTGGATGGCATGTAAAGACATACTTTTCAAATTATTTATGCATTACGTGTTACAAAATACATTCATGCGCTGCAAATATTTTCATGGTCAGGAATGCATTTGTGAAAATAATAGCATACACATGTACAATTATAGCTTGTAAATGGAGAGGGCAATTCCTACCGTATTCTACCACTGTTGCGTCTTGGCTATCCCAGGTGGTATGTATAGTTTGATATTTAATAAAGCATACTTAGGCAAAATGCTTAGACCCTGTTTCAGTGTATTACCATGGTTTTCTTATAAAATTATCATTTTCGTGTGGTTCTTACATTTACACACATGCAGTGTTTGTTGTTACAATTAGCAGGGACTTCATGGATAACATTCATTTGGATTTGTTTTTGTGCGTTTAAAAATGTGTAAAAGTCGAGTTATTTATGTATTATCGTTAAAGTGCATTTGCCAAAGACATTCGTTAGGTCAGATACACAAATACCATGGTCGGATATAACCTGAATTTTGTAAATCTTTTTTTACGCTAAATACTGCATGCTAACAAGCAAAGCTTGAGTTCATCCATAACATTTGTTTTTTGTACATAGACGATAAAAGATAAAATTAATTCTTCATTCCTTTCAGTGTTGCCACTTACCTGTACATAATTGTGAACATGTGAAATGTAAAAGAAAAAAAAAGAAGAAAAAAGTTATACAGTAACTTATGAAGTAGTGGGTTAGACTTTTTGTAACTTGGGATGCTTATTGTGAATGTCTGTTTCGTTTGTTGGTCTCGACTTCTTGTTTTTATATGCAACACACGTAATATATTGGAAGTATGATACAAACAGATGTGAAGAAATTCTGTTGTATTTTCACAACACACAAGTATGCATTATTATTTTATCAAAACAGATGTATATTTTGTATATGCATTTAAGTAGGGATGCTAGAGCTACAACATGGAAATGCAGTTTATATATGAGGTAAAGAGAAGTTGTACCTAAAATGTCCTGTAAATTGCATAACAAAAGATGTTGCAGAAAAATGCGCATTCATTCAGTATGGGAATGAACGATGACGTATTGGAAATAGATCTTGACTAGAAATGGTGAAGAAAACTAGGTGAAATGATTGAAACTTAGTGATTAGTGAGAGTTTGTCACTACACAAAAGATAAATACATCATTATGTGTGCAGGTATCTTGAAAGAACAAAAACAAATTAACTTTTTAATGATGTAAAAAGTGAAATCCATGAAAAATTGTCATATTTATTTAATAAATCACACGGCAAAATTTTGTCTTGGTAGAAGTTTTTCACCCACCTTAATAACACCATCAACTCATTTCACTTTTCTTACAGCTTCGGAAAAGTAATTTCTGAAGTTTTATAGTGCGTACCTGCTGATGATATTTTGTCATTATGTCCATACTGTGAATATTAGTTCTACATGTTTTTTGTATTTTTCGTTTGCAGTTTCACAAGTGTAGATTAAATTTAATACATACACCTTGTAATATATTTGGTGTTTGTCATTTTTGTGTGAAGTCGATTTTCATTTCAACTTTACTCAGCAGACCCACCCCATTCCCTCACCCCTCCTCACCCCCCACCCCTCCTCACCCCTCCTCACCACACCTCACCACGCTGGCACCCACGCACCCCAATCTCTCCCCCACACCACACATTCATGCAATGCATTCACCCCCAGAATCTAACCCTGTACCAATAATACACACACAAATAACACACAATGTACACAACTTTCACAATTACATGTTGAATTATTCTGGGATATTTCTAATTTTTGCTTTTAATGCATCCAGAGAGTCTTTTTATAAGTTGTCACCTTACTTCAGAGTAGGGATACAGTGCACTCTCATTATAAAGAAGTCCTTGGGACCCATGATATTTGTTCTTTATAACAAAATTTCTTTATATCAGGGTTGCAAAAACAATAGAATACAAAGGAAATCCAAGACATCGGACCAGAGATTTTACTTCTTTATAATGAAATTTTGTTATATCAGTGTTCTTTATAACGAGAGTGCACTGTACTTTCACAATGTTGAATTCCACATGTTTTTATCCCAAGAATGTAGTTTTAAGACACCCCTCCCCCCCCCCCAACCACACACAAACACACACACACACACTCTTGAGAAAACATTTATTGTAAAGAGTACACTTTCAAACTATCAAACTATGATGTGCAAATGTATATTTAATTGCAAAAAACCTCGGTTTCATCTACATATGAAACAAATTGTTGCATAATATCATATACACAACTACTTTGTTGTAGAGCTTTATCACTTCTGTTACATATCCAAAACCATTTTAATGTGCCATAAACACCATGGAAAGATCCATTTCCTGGTATTACCATTTCTAGTAACAAAATAAAGCATCAGTCCCAGGGAATGTGTTATAATGGGTATGCCCTGTACTATAGATACTCCCTGGCCACTTGTGATAATCATCAAGCCAAGTATAGTTTTGGTACATCAGACAACTTTTTTTATCACTTCTTCACAAAGTGAGTTTTGTATTTGTTGGCTAATGCACAAGAATAAATGTAGAGACTAGTACAGAATGCAAAAGTGTGTCTTGTCAGATTGGAGTCGATTGGAGCAATTTGGTATACAAGATAATTTCACTATTACATACAATCTTAACCCCAACTAGGCCAGGCTGTTTTGGCTCTTCTGTGGCCGAGGGGTGGGGGAGGGAGTTGATTCAACCCCCCCCCCCCGACGATCTCTGCCATCAACCGCGCAATCCGCCGAAAATCGGCACACACGGCCATGACGTAATCAAAAGATGCGCGAGATTCGAAAGAAAAAAGTCACCAAACACCGCGGCGACTGCCTCGCGCGTTGCAGACATAACGCTTGAAACGTCACAGGGTGGTGGATTCAAACCCCCCTTTTTATTGTTAAGGTGTGTGTCATGAGGGGTGGTTATGCAGATGTTGATGGTTGTCGGAATGTTGTGGTTAGTAGAGATGAAGGAAGGTGTGGGCGAGTGAGATGCATAATGGTGATGGTATGTATACAGGGTATACAATCTAAAATACATGATGCAATATAATATACTGCATTTCCTCCCTCTCTAAAGAATGCGTATCAATTTTGGTATTCTGATATTCTCTGTTTGCAATATCTATCATGTCCATTATTCCCTTCAGAACACTGAATGTCCATGTTGAAAGTTCATTCAACTTCTGCTGACTATAAACTATTTGAATCATGTATAAGATTTATGACTATTACAACTGTTCCTTGAACTATAGGTCAACTGGTAGTGTTTGTGTTCGCTGGCTATTACCGGTAAGCGTCCTAAAAACTTGCCTTCAGCCTATTTCGCTCCACTGCAGGAGGAAAGCCTCTTCACCAATTCTCCATTTCACCCTATCTTGAGCGGTCCTTTGCCAAGCAATGCCACAGTGTGCTGTTAAGTCATCCCTCCATCTCCTATTCTGTCTCCCCCTTCTTCTTGTGTAGTTTCTTGGTGTCCAGTTGGTTACTATGTTTGTACACCTATTGTCACACCTCCTGGCTACGAGTCCTGCCCACCTCCATTTCTTTGATTTTATTGTTGAAATAATGTCTTGCACCCCTGTTCTCAATTTGATATTGGTATTGTCTTTCTTCGTGATGCCCGGCATTATTCTTTCCATTGCCCTCTCGGACACCCTCAGTCTTTGCTCGAGGCGCTTGGTTGTGGTCATGTTTCGGCCCCATAAGTGAGGACAGGTATGATGCATTGGTTGAATACCTGTCTTTTTAGGGAGATTGGAATAGACTTATCACGAAAGATATAGCCTAGTGATCTAGACTTCACCCAACTTAATAGCTGAATTTGTCTTTTGATCTCTTCAGATGTTTCAGTGTTAAACGGAATTTACTTCCCTAGGTATATGTAGTGATCCACAATTTCTATGTCGTTTCCTAGCCAGGGCTCGACACTAGCACTTGCCGGCTTGCCCGGGGCAAGTAAAGTTTTATGTCGGGCAAGTAAAAACTCAAAATGTTAAAATTTATTTGCCCAATTGGGCAAGTGAAATTTTGATCATGAAATGAACAAAACATGTCCAAAAATCTTACCCAAAACGAACAAAATATGTCTAAAACTTTGTGTTTAATAAACTGTATCATAATTTTATCATTGTTCATTACACTTCATCTTATTTTGCTGATTCTGTAATCTGTACATTCATAAATCACCCTTTTGCAATCTCCAGAAGATAAAAACTGTCCAATGCTATAAAAAACGTTATAACTTGAAATCAGGGGGAATAATTTATAATGTTTTTGATTATTGTTTATTTTTGGGCAAGTAAATTTTTCATTCGGGCAAGTAAAAGTCTGACAGTGATAAAAATGTTAGTGTGGAGCCCTGTCCTAGCATTGTAATTTTGAAATGATTGTTAATTGTTTGACATGACTTTTGATTTCTTCCCGTTCATGATTAGACACACTTTTTACTCTCTGTTGCTAAATCATGGATCATTCCTGTAGTTCCTCAGGGTTGTGACTAAGAATGAGAAACTCATCTGCAAATCAAAGATGGGTTAGGTGTTCACCATCCACCGAGATTCCTTTGTCAGACATTATCTGGCATATGTTATGATAAACTTCAACAGTTCCAGTGTCCAAAAATCATTCGTCCAGTTTTGATAATCATTCATTGTTCCAGAAAACATTGTCTGTCCCCATGGGAATGTTTTAATGCTCAAATTGGGAAAAGTATAGCATTCTGGTGGTTTTCTGTCGCAAGCTGGGTAGACTTTCCATCGTTCATTGTTGAGTTTGTTCCGCAGGTGGAGCAGGTGGTGGCTGCGGTGGACCATCCGCGGATGACCTTCAGCTTGGTCCGCTGAAGTCATTATCAATGTTAGGGTTTCTATTGGCGGTCACATTTGCGGAATTGTCACGTTTACGAATGGGATCCATATGGCTTTTACATATACGCCTGTCTTCCAGTTCAAGTTTGAACGAAATCGGTCCCGAATGTTCTTTTATCGTACCGCGTAGCCATTTCGGATTGTTGGATGCAAAGTTTTTTTCACATACACTACCTCCCCTATGCAGAATGAGCGATGTCGTGTGGCTTGGTTACGTCCTTGGATCTGCCTTTCTTGCCGATCGTAGATTTGCGCGGCGATATCAGGTCGCAAATTTTCAAGATGAGGTTTCATTTTCCTACCGAGAAGCAGTTCTGGAGGTGTGCAACCAGTAGTAGAATGTGATGTGTTTCGGTAACAAAAGAAAAATCGTGCAACTTTCGTTTCAATCAACCCACTGTCCATGCACTTCATCGCTTCCTTGAATGTGCGGAGTCTGCGGACGGCACGTTCGGCTAGCCCGTTCGATGACGGGTGGTACGGTGCGGTTGTCGAGTGCCGAACTCCGATTTTCCTCATAAAGTTAGCAAATTCTGCATTAGTAAAACATGTGCCAATGTCCGATACTACCTTGTCAGGCAAACCGTGGGTAGCGAATGTCTGTCTCAGTTTCTCGATTGTGGTCGTCGATGTCGCGGAATTGACCAAAATGACTTCTAACTATTTAGAGTGCACGTCAATGACAATAAGAATCATTTTGCCCATAAATGGTCCTGCATAATCGATATGCAGTCGTGACTGGGCCACCATGCGAAGGCTCTTGTGAAACTTTTCATTCTTGCCATTCCGGGATGGCTATCGTGTAGTGCTTCCAGAACACATGTTCTCCCTTGTGGTGGGATGACAACTCTATTCTCCCACAGAATACATCCCTCATGTACCAATAGTTCATTTCGTTGTGTACGATACATTTTTCTTTTGTGTCATTGTGGGTTTCATTCGGCCAGCCGTTTTCAATGAAACTGAGAACGTCAGAAAGTACTGGGTCTCTCCTCGTCCACGTCTCGATGTCGGATGACGACATCGGGGACTCGTCTATCATTTCAAGTAGATGCACTGATTTCGGCTTCAATCTAAGGATGTGGTCCCAATCTAACCTTAGTGCCTACATCCACTTTCTGCCTAGGAGGCTCAGTCCATCCTTTTTGACCACGATCAATGGTAACATGCAATTTTGCCCTGCCTGTTGAGTTCAGTTTTAACATCGAATGGCCCTTTAACTTTGATATTCTCGTCAGTGTATGTACGCAATTTAACTATAGCTGGCTGCAATTTCTTTCGTGGCCACAAGGAGTGGTATGTTTTCTAAGGGATCAGTGAAATTGCAGCACCTGTGTCCACCTCCATCCTAACATTCATGCCATCAAATTTAAGATCAGTTTCGAATGGCGGTGTACTCACTTTATCTCTGGACTGATTGATGCGATATATTGGGAAATCATCACCGTCTGCATCAGTATCTGGACTTTCAGACTCTGCATTCACAGCTTTAACCAGCTGGGCTGGTTTTTTTGCTTCTTGCTCAGGCATACTGCTGCGATATACCCCTTTTTCTGGCAATGATGGCAGTTGCTGTCCAGTTGTCCTGGGTGTGGTTATTTCTGCCACACCTGAAGCAGAGCTTCGCTTTCTGTTGTACATTTTGCTGCACTTTCTTATTTTCTGTTTGCCGCTGAGTAGGAGTTACTTGGTGTATTTTCTCCTTCGTCGATTGAACTTCAATTCAGATCTTTGACGTTGATAGCAGCCGTTTCAATGCTTGCTGCTATCTGGATTGCTGCGTTGAGATTTAACTCTTTCTCTGCCAGCAGCCTCTGTTGTATGCTGTCATTCCGAACTCCGCATACCAGTCGATCTCGCATTGTTGTTCAATGTGGACCCATATTTGCAGAACTCGGCCACAGAACACAACACTGCGATGAAGTCCGAAATCGATTCATCCTCCCTCCGAAATCGACTGTGAAATTTGCATCTCTGCACAATCTCGCTTGGTATGGGACTGTGATACTTCTTCATCACATCCCCTGAACTCATCATACTTCATTTCTGATGGCTTGTGTGGTGACATCACATTTCGTAGCAGTTTGTACGATATCGAGCCAATAACACTTAACAACGTCGTTCGTTTCTTTCCCTCAGAGGTGATGGCATTGGCTTTATAATACAGGTCCATTCTCTCTGTATACTGCGACCACTCTTCTTTCCCCTCACAAAAATTGCAATTTTTTCCGATGAGAGCCATTTTTGCGATTTTCCTTTGCAGAAAATATGCTTGTCGCCAGTTTTATGTATTTGGTGGCTAATACATAAGAACAAATGTAGAGACTTGTACAGAATGCATAAGTGTGACTTGTCAGATTGGAGTCGAAATAACAAGTGTTTTATTATTGGCAATTTGGTATACAAGATACTTTCATTATTACATACAATCTAAAGGTGTGAGTCATGAGGAGTGGTGATGCAGATTTTCAGAATCTCTGAGGCAACAGGTTAAACATATCTATATCTTTAGAAGAAGTATTCACGTCGATAGAGGAGTGTCACCTCCACCAAAAACTGACAGAGAAACTCGTGGACAAGGAGCGTACATAGTGCCAGCAGCCCGGCGGTATATACAGCATCTCCCCTTCTGATAGGATGCATTCCTGGTATGGAGTCTGGGTGAAGAGTGGATACTGCTTCTCATCAACGTTCTCAACATCCACCTGAAAGATGATATTCCAAGACGAGAGTAAAATGGAATAAATACAATTTTGAGTCCAAAAACAACAGAGAATCCCAGAGTTATAAACAACAGAGAATAGAATCCCAGAGTTATGTACAACTAATATCAGAGAATGATAGTATAATCATTTTAGGTTTGTATGGTATATTGGTCATGATCCTGAGGGGTTCACTTGAATTATAGTGTAATACCCATGTGCCAGCAATTGAAGTTGGAAATAGGGTGCTTTGGAACTAGCATGAATGAAAAACTGAGGGTCTCTGGAGTGGTCTCTGGAAATAAAAAAGAGTAACAATTTAGGGCTGAAAATGGGGTTCTCAACCGTGGCACATAGGCAGCACACAATTATACTATGCTTCGGAACGATGCCTTAATGCTCTGGCACACATTTGTGGAGCAAAAAAACCTTGTTCAGTTTGGGGGGGGGGGGAAGGGATTCTGCATGGGTCAGAATTGGTAGCTCTGGAGTGGCTTTTTAAGGACGCACTGGAACAAAAATGGCAAATTTAGAGGTCTCTGGAAATAAAAAAAAGGTTACAATTTAGGGCTGAAAATGGGGTTCTCAACCGTGGCACATAGGCAGCACACAATTATACTAAAATGCAAACAACCTCAATTAAAAAATCAATTTAAATTAATTATTAATTAATTATTTAATTAATTTATTTAATCAATTTTGCCCATGGTAGTGTAGTTTGTCTGAATGATGACATTGGCTAGAGCATTCACAAGAAAACAACCTGTCATGCATGCACATTGCTTAAACAGAACAATACACATAACACAATGCCAACATGGCATGATCTGCCCCCCCCCCCCTTTCACCCTTCCCATTCCCCACACACCTTATTTCAGCTTATGTATCTTACCTGACTTGTGTTTGATAGTAGACCATCATGTGGGTACAGCGTTGTAGAGTATTTCTTGGCATACAACCTGATGTATTTCTGCCCAACAACCTACACAAAGACAGAATATTTGTACATTACAATTACACTAGCCAGTGGTATACAATGGAATTTTGTAATCTTGTGGTATACAATGGAATCTTGTAATAAAACTTTTTGTATTTCCTTGTTTCTTCACCCTGATTATAGTGAGAAACCTGATATAACAAAGTGATTTTTATGGTCCCAAAAGTCCTTGCGATAACAAAGTTCCACAATATTAAGAAAGTAATTGTTAACCCAGACATTTATATTATTTGGTATAACAGAAATAGTAGAATAAAATGACATTTTATAAATTTTCATACAGAACTGATCAAGACTAACTATAAGGTACATTTCAAGATTGGTAATACAACACTCCCTTTTACTGTCATTTGATACAATTATAGCACACATAAGATGGTACTCTGTAAAGTTTTACTACATATGAAATAGTTGCTAGTTTATTCCACCTCCCCCCCCCCCCCCCCACCACCAGCCTAATACCCTGTGACTCTATCACAGTTTTGAAACAGCTGGCAGACTTAATATCTTTAGTTTATGATTTCCCCTAGATTCTTATATTCTCAAACCCCAAGCACACTTTCAAAGAATATACCACCTGTTCTGATAATGGGTTATGTAACTTTATGTCTTGGGCGGGCCTTTTAACTCTGCTTGGTTGAACAATTAAATGAGAAAATTATAAGCAAATTCTCCAACTGTAGGAGAAAAGTAAGATTCAATCCACCAATGTATGAAGAAAATTGGATATTTATAGGTAGCGTTTGGAGTAGTAACCCTGGAAAAAATGGAAACACGTGGAATGCACAGAAAAAGATTAGCGAAAAAGTGGAAATTGGAAGAACAAAATTCTCAGCAAAAACCTGTATAGACTTCTCATATCCAAACAAATATTAAGCCTCTCACAAAAGTTTTTGGGGGCTTTTTTGACAAAACGTAGGAAAAAGTGGGAAAATAAGAATTTTTAGGGGAAAAATAGGAGAATTAGGATTTCACAAAAAAGTAGGACCACTTGAAGGCCTGCTTGTGTTTACCTGAGCCAAGCAGTTGTGTTTTGGGTCAAAGTGTAATGGCGAGACAGTTCCTGCTGGTCCAAACCAGGCATTGATATCAACAT
Organism: Eucidaris tribuloides; assembly: GCA_001188425.1. Lineage (NCBI taxonomy): Eukaryota > Metazoa > Echinodermata > Echinoidea > Cidaroida > Cidaridae > Eucidaris > Eucidaris tribuloides. The sequence continues at coordinate 23,817 of JZLH01S0611079.1, forward strand.
CTTCTTCCTCTTCCTCCTCCTCCTTAACATCATCACCATCATCATCATCATCATCACCCTCCTCCTCCTTCTCCTCTTCTCCTTTTGTCACAGCTTCTTGTATTGTCATCTTGGTGGTGTCTCCTATTCCAGCTTCCTTGACTTTGGGTAAGTGAATACAGCAGTAGTCTGGAATGCAAATGTCTCTTCGTAACTCTGGAATCTGTGGCAATAATATACACATCACAGTCAATTTTATTCAAACCATAAAAGACTCCTGCCAGTAATATGTTATCAAGTTTAAGACTATGTATACACGGTAAAGTCAGGGTTGGGTGATTTTTATATTCATTTTTTAAAATGTCTTTGGAAGGGGTGATTTAAATCATGATTTAAAGACTGCGTACATGTTTTGCACACCAGAAAATGAACTTATCGACCAAATAACTAGAGCAACAACTTGAGCAATGGCCCAGTTTCAAATGATTTATCAATTATATTTCAAAAACTTTACAACGCATGATTCCCAAATTTTGAACACTGCTGTTTTATGTGGGATCAAATCAGAGCAAAAACGGTTTGATGTGCACATAAACAATGCAGTCTTTAACCCTATTTTAACTGGGCTATTTCAGACCAGGGTTTTTACTGGGGGGGGGGGGGGTCAATTTGACCCCCCCTTCAGATCTCGACCGCCGATCGCGCGATCACCGCGAAAATTTGCTTGCGCATAGAGCCAGATGTAAACTACACGACTGTATAGTAAAATTTTCAAAAAATTTATATTTTCTATTTTTTAAGTAATTAATTATGCAAATAAGTGCATGAAATTATGTTTTCGCCTATAACTCACTTACAATAGCTGGTAGAATACTAATTTTTGGTGAAAATATTCATTCTGACATTTCTCACAATTATCTACAAAAAAATTTGCCAAATTGGAATTAATTTCTTATGTATTTTATTGTTTTGTGAATTTCTTATGTATGTCTTTGTTTTTTTGACCTTTTGTTTTCTATTGTTTTTTCAATGAAATTTGTTGGGGACACTTTTGCGATCATAAACAGCATATAATTAATTCATTTCAACCAGTAAAAGCAAAAATAATCATACATTTATGACTTTTGGCTGAAAACACAATTTCCATTGATTTTGTACACGAAATAACTTTTTTGAGCGATTTTTGGGTTGACATGCATGTATAAAAAGTCGCGCAGCGTCGTAACGGTACGTCCAATTTCGTGAAAACAGTCTCAAAAGATGCGCAAGACTTGAAAGTAAAAAGTCAGCGAGCGACGCGATCAAAAAATTTTTGCGGCTGTGGCATGGTCGCCCCGAAATTCATCGAAGGGGGGGGGTCAAAATTGACCCCCCCCCCAAATTAATATAGGGTTAAATCAATTTATTTGATTTAAAGCACTTATTTTTTTATCATGATTTGAATCACCAATCCTGGGTAAATTTGAATAATAATCAGCCAAGTATTTCTGGGCGGATTTAACTATGCTTCTCATTGTTAAAAATAACCATTAAATATTTGTACTTTATTCATCTAGATTATCAATTTAACCCATTGAGGACTAGAACTCACTCAACATAATTATATCAGTGTGCTTTATTCCTTTATCCTCACTTTTGTAACAGGTAAAACTAAGAATTCCCCCCCCCCACCACACTCACACACAAAGTATGCAATAATCAACATGCACAACAACAACAACAGCAATGTCCACAAGAACATCAGCAATAAGATGAAGAATATAACTAGAAAACGTCAATGACGTAGCGCTCATCCGGCATCTCGCAACATCATATATACGAAATTTCATGTGGTACAATTTTATACTGGTCAAAAAATTAAAATTTGATGTCCCGTAAGGAACATGAATATAAAAAATTAGAGTGAGAAAAATATTAGTTTCATGCCCCGGAAGGGACATGAAAAAAAAAAAATAATAAAAAAATAATAATAATAACTACATGAATTACATATGATTGCATTTTTGTGATTTTATTTGTGACTTTGAATTTGCATAAATTAGCATAATTAATGAATTTCGAAATTTTGTGTACAAGTTTTGAAGCCCCCACCTAGCCCTATCATATAAAAAAATCAGAATGAAAATTGGTCAAGAAATGAGGGAGAAGCAATTTGTTATTTTTGGAATAAATCTGCATAAATTACCATAATTAATTAATGGAGCAACAGTTAAAAATTCTGGTAGAAGTTTAGTGTACCAAGCTTAGCTCTACCAGATAAAGCAAACTAGATCAAAATTGGTTGAGAAATGAATGAGAAAAGCAATTTTTTGTGATTTTATTTGTGATTTTGAATAAATTTGCATAAAGTTGCATAATTGATTAATTTTAAATTTGCATAATTGATTAATTTCAAAATTTTGTGTAGAAGTCTTGAAGCCCCCACCTAGCCCTATCATATGAAACAAACAGAATGAAAATCGGTGCAAGAAATGTGGGAAAAGAAGCAATTTTTTGTATTTTTGGAATAAATTTGCATAAATTACCATAATTAATTAATGGAGTAAAATTTCAAAATTCTGTGTAAAAGTTTAATGTGCATAACTCAGCCCTACCAAGTAAAGCAATCACAATCAAAATCAGTTGAGAAATGAAGGAGAAGAAGCATTTTTTGTGATTTTGAATAAATTTGCATAAATTAAGATATATAATGAATTTCACAATTCTGTGTACAAGTTTTAAATCCCCCACCTAGCCCTATCATATGAAACAATCAGAATCAAAATCGGTTGAGAAATGACGAAGAAGAAACATTTTCAAAACTGTGGACGGACGGACGGAAGGACGGAAGGACGGACGACGGACGCCACGCCATGGCATAAGCTCATCAGGCCCTTCGGGCCGGATGAGCTAACAAAATCACATGGTACCCACCTGGTCAAAAAGCTGGTGCTGTGCTAGGTAACCAACCTTAGATTTATTGGTCATATCCTGGATCAAGAAGAAACAATACCAAATTTGTCCTTTAATAGAGCTTGGTGAAGTAAAGAATTAATCCCATCAGAATTTGTGAATAGATGATTCAAACTGTCATGCAGTTGCACAACAAACAACAAAAAATGACCTACAGTGTGATTTTCACTATTCAAAATCTTTGACCCAATATTTCTCTGACTGCACTTTATCAACAAGAGCCCCAGGGGGCACGACGCTCACCTGAGGTCTCGCAAACTCTCTATGGTACCCATAGAAAAAACATCCATTATACATACAATTTTGGCCCCTAGAGCCTGATATCTAGGCACCAACGTAGCCAAATGGACCAGTTGGAAAACTTTGCATCCCCTTGCCATATAGCTGATTTTGCAAGGGTAAATTAAATTCTGACACCCATTTTCATAAAAACAAGGCATGCACTAGTATCCTAACATTTGACCTTTGACCTACTTATGTGACCTTGACCCCAATTTAACATTGAGGTCACTATACATGTAGCATACCAACCAAAGAAGAAACTTGCAGGTATATTCTATCATTTGACTTCATTTGACCTTTGACATTCATATGTGACCTTTGACCCCCAATAACATTGAGGTCCCTGTTACATATCTACCACCCAAGTTTGGGTACAAATGGTCTTGTGGTTAGAAAGGTACCTAGTTTGGGGTCTTATGGGGCCCTGCCCCCTGGGCCCCCAGGGGGGCCTGGTGTACCATTCAAGGAACCCTCTATCCCCTCCTCCTGAGGATCATTCCCACCAAGTTTGGTCTAAATCCATTGATGTGAATGTGAATCATTCCCATAGGGCCCTACCCCCAAACTTTTGCCCCCCTTCGGGTCCAAACGGGGCCACCCTGGGCATTGTCATGAGGAACATTAATTCAGCACATATAGAGGTATCTACACACAAAGTGGCTTAACTAAACTATTTCTGGATCTAGAGAAGAAGATGTTTGAAAGCTACTTTTGACCCTTTAGGGACCTGCCCCTGGGCCCCTGGGGGCCAGGTGTACCATTTGAGGACCCTTGAATCCCCACCCCTTAAGGATGATTCCTGCCAAGTTTGGGCCAAATCCAATCACGCATTTTGAAGAAGAAGCTGAAAATGTGTAAAAGTTTACGCACGACGGACGGACGAAAAGCGATCGCAATAGCTCACTTGAGCCTTTGGCCTTTGGACCTGTATCTGAAGACAAGTGTACTGATATATTATTATGAGATTCTAATCTTCTCTATTTCGTTTTTTTTTATTGGAAAAGTAGGAGCACAAAATTTGGGAACTAAGTGGCAGTTTGTCTGTCATGGGCCCATTTCTTAACCCCTTAGGGATGACAGGCTGGTACAGAAACCCAGAACATTGCACGCTCAGAGACGATGGTCACCTGCAGAGGCCCCAAAAATATCAAACTCTTCAGTTAACCTTACGATAAACATCATGATGACTAATGCCGCTGTAACATAATGTGCACAATTTTCGACCAGTATATGTGAAGAAAATAAATTGGCTAGGCAGTCTTTTTACAACAAAATGTCAACTTATGAATACAGTTGTATTCCCTTCACGGTCAACCTAGTGAAAATCGTGGTGTCTCTCATTGAACAATATGGCCGCATACAGTGTGTCCCAGAAAAAATGTCCCTCTCATAGACCACAGAATAATTACCAAAATCGTGTTTTATACTCGATTAAATTTACATATTTTGAAAGCCAACTTAATTTTGTAATTCCTGTGAAAATTTCAAAGATCTCGCTGCATTGGTTTTGAATACACAGGCTCTTATGTAACAGCAGTGCTTTTCAGTCCATTACAAGTTTGATATAAAGTAAGACACATGACAGACATATTACCGGTATACCTTATTCCATGCTTCACTTTAATTATCTCAATGACTGTTCATTCACTTACTGAAAACTAATTAAAGTTCAGCTCCATTAGTCATATTTGCCTTTACAGGGTGTGTTCCACTTGTGGTTTGTTCTTCAATGTCCAGTATTTAAACTTTTATTGTCTTCCTGCACATCCTTCCACCTGATTTCCATTCAGTTCAATGCACTGATGTAGCACTGCAAACTTGGAATGGACTGAAAACCACTGCTGTTACATCATAGACTGTGAATTCAAAACCAATGAAGTGAGACCAATGAAATTTTCACAAGAGTTAGAAATTAAAATGGGCTTTCTAAATCTGAACAGTAAATATTGAATGATGCTTGATTTTGGATTTTATTCATCAGTCTATCAGAGGGACATTTTTGGGGGGACATGCTATATAGCTGCTACTCAAAGGAGTTAATATTGTATTCAACTTGTACTCACCTGTTCTATATCAATGTAGCGGTCAATAAATTCATCCATGGTGATAAGGGCCTGGGACCAGGCATCATCTGTATATTTTGCCCCAATTTCCACAGGGACTGTCCGCCCACCTGCAATCTGCCGCAAGTACGACAAGCTGAAGAAGGGAAATAAGATTTTCAAAGTTGTCATTTGCTGTGGTAAAATATTACACTGGTATTCTCACACCTGTGAATTTAAATGTGGGGCTCCAAGTGGCAAACACAGGAGTTTTATGCAAATGCCCTAAATCTATAGCACGCTCTGCCAACTTTTATTGATGGCTTTCAGTAATTTCTTAGCTGAAAATCAGTAATTTTGCCATATTTTAAGTCAAAATCAGTACAGTAATCTAACACAAATGTAGCAGAATTATACAAAAATGATTTCATAAAATCAGTATTTTTCATGCTACTTTTAAGATTCTTCAGCATTCTTCCATCACTTTCAGTAGAAATTACTGAAACTCGGTACCACTTGGCAACTCTGTGATATGCTTCCATATTAGAAATAGAGCGATTCAACTTCTGTACAGTCAATGGGTATGCTTTTCCTCTCTATCGTATACAGGGAAACCCCGCTATAACGAGGTTGTCGGGACCACCGATTTTACCTTGTTATAACGGGTACCTCGTAAATGTACACATAATGGGTGATTTCAAGTTTTGGATTAGTGTTATCGTTAGTGTTAGTAGACGTCAAGAGCCGTTAAACTGAACTCCAACACTGCGACTCGGATTAACGGCCACTATCGATTCTGTAATCGATAGCGTAATACGAGTGTTCACATGAAAACCGTGGAAAACCTGAAGAAATGTTGTAATTTCTTGATGAAATTTAAACAATCGTACTACAAATGTAACACTGTCGGAAAGGCATGTACTTGCCTCTTAATTTCACGTACTTGACTCATTTCATTATGCCTTAGTTCTTTCACAATCTTAAATATTGTAATTTTTCTTGCCGCTTACCGCGCGACATTGCGCTGCCATACACATTACACGTACAGCCAAGCGACCCAGTTGAGAGAGCCGAGACAAAAATAACACTAACACTTACAACGAATTTGAAATGGTGATTTCCGTAATCCCTAGGGGCTCGTGTTAGTGAATGGGACAAATGCATGTAAATCGCTAACACCAGCAACCCAGCTCAGTTCAGCAGACGATTTTCAACACAATCTATAACACCAACTTCCGGAAGTGCGTCATAATTTCGGGGTCAACTCGCTAACACGGATCGATTTCAAGTTTCGGATTAATGCTCGTGTTACTGTTAAGATAACACTAACACGAACACTAATCCAAAACTTGAAATCATCCAATGTATCGCACAAAATATAACATGTATGCGACTAGGCATTAAATCCATACTGCTTTTCCTACTTGTTCTGCACTAAAACTATGAACAGAAAGCCGATTATTTTTCATTCATATACTCATCCACAATAATAAAGAAAACTAGATCTCGAAATAAAGCAGCAATTACCTCCACGCTCGTAACTTGTGTTGAGTACTGTGTACGGGAGGCAGGCTTTGTGTGTGTGACAGGTGAATGTACTGTGCAGTTGTGTATATTACACACACACACACTGTCTTGCAGATGAGTTAGGGACTTCTTGTATTGTGCATGGCTGCGTGACAGGCTGAAGTGTGATGCGCTCTCAAACGATTGGGCAATTTTTGCGTTGCCAAAATTTTGAATTTGGTCAGCGCACGATGCGACTTTCATTGCATCGTTTTAACCAGGTGAATTTCTCATGTTTTTCTTTGTTAATGGGTTGAGAAAAATACCTCGTTAAGCGAAATCTCGCAATAACCGAGCTGGTTATAAACAGTGCTTCTTTCCATTGAACAGCACGTAAATGAATGCGGGACCGAGACAATCACCTTGTTAAAAGCAGTACACCCTGTACCTCGCTATATCCGAGCTCGTTATAACGGAGTTTCCCTGTATAAAATCCACACTTACATATAATCTTTATATCTACTTCAAAAGACTCATTAATTGCTGCTGTACAATCTAATAAGTAAGCAAGCATAGATGATCCTGTCTATGTAAATAAATCTAGATTTAAAATAAACATACGCCACTGTATTGGTGTATGACATAAGATCTTACCAGTGGCCATCTTGCAGTGGTCAGGTGTTGGCTTGTTCATGGTCGATTAATGAGATGGTCATTGAAACCTGATTAAAGTTTATAGAAAGGTCAATTCAGCTAAGAATCTTATCTTTGGTGTTAATTGAAATTTGATTGGCGATTTGTACCACATCTGTTGAAATTGATTAGTCAAATTTAGCTTTGGCTTTTGATTGTAAGTATTAATATCCATTTGTACTTCAGCTGTAAATCTGCTAATACTTCCAAGCTTGACGAACATGCAAGATGACCGAACCGGCGCACAATTTGTATTGTTATTGATCAGTGCGTGGCGGCAAGTTGTGTGCTTCGCTTGCACACAGACACCTAAAGCAAGCAAAACAAAAGGTAGCCACATTACGGAACATAATTTTGATACTTATCGAAAATTGCATTCGGGCTGATAATTATCTGCTTTCATTAACAGAAAACTGGTTGTAGCTACAACTAAGAAGATAAGTTAAATGAAAAAATAGATATCTAAACTTCGTTTTCTATAACTACATTTTATTTGCAAACTTATGGATAACTGTCAATGTAAACCTGAAATGATACAAAAAAATTATGTTTTCATGAAAATCTGAAGATTTATGGAAACAAGAATGCAATTTATGTTGAAATCTACATGAAAGTGATTAAAGATAGAGGTTTCATTTCTTTATACTTGGTTATACATGTAATGATATTTGTTACCAATTTGAATTCATTAAATTTGATATTGATCCTATTTCGTGCGTTAACTTAATGGGGTGGGGCTCTATATACATGTCAAATGGATGGGCTACATTATATGTCACCTATTATGATAGCGTATTTCATATATTGCATAAATTATCAGTTTGATTACTGCAATTGTATTGAATCCT
>JZLH01S0611085.1:13167-23470 GCA_001188425.1 Eucidaris tribuloides
AATTCTGATATGTTCATGCTTGATACGGCTTAATAACAAATTCAAGACAAATCTCCAGCCAGGAGATGCACTCAAGCTGGTGTATCTATATTCTTTCAAGCAGTTTCGTTCTAGAGGCACTTTTTATTCCCCCAATCACGTCACTGCCCTTTAAGCTTGAATAGTTTGGTCAATCAGACAATTTTTGTTAATCAACTTTCTACTTTCATTCAGTATGGCCCTGTCATCCCAGAAAATTGAAAATTATTGAGAATGACACAATTTGATTTCTACATGACACAGCAAATCCCAGGATCCACCATTTTTTATTATATTCAGTTTCATCAGTAACTACTAAAAGATAATCCTACAAGTCAAAGCTCAAGACACTCTGAAACATTTACAAAAACTGTAATCCAAACACAGAAAATACCTTTCAAACAACACAAACAGTAATCTAACTGACCAAAAATATTGGCCACTGACAAAATCAAAGGGTTAACACTAGTCCATTCAATAAATGGCAAGCAAAAGTAAATTCCATGATAAATTTTAAAATTACTACTACTGGCTCAGCATACCGAATCAAGTGGTTTAATATACATGTAGATATCACATGATTCACATCGAATGCCAATCATAAATTAACACTGTGAAACTAAACACAACCAACAGTACATTATAATTCTAAACCTACAATAAAGCTTGCATATATTGTACTACAAGTTTTAAGCAAGACCATTTAACCCATCCACGCACAAATCCCACATTTGTGGTTCTATAATCATGAATTAGGAATAGAAAAATAAAGGAAACTAGCTCAAAGAAAGAGGAAAAATTTCCCTTCAATTGAGCCTATATTTATACAGTCCAATGTACCCGTCGTTGTAAGATTTTCAAAGAAAAATGATCAAGAAAACTTCAAATGGGCAATGCTTGTATGATTGAAAATCCACTATTTCTCATGCAAATGGCAATGTTTGACCAGAAAATTATGTAATTTTTTTTAATGTATAATACACTACATCTCTTATGGAAGTGCCATAAAAGAAATAAAAAACACATGTTGCCAATTTGAATGATGACATATGGATTAAATCCTTCCAAAAATAAACCCTGTGCGGTGATGGGTTAAAATGTAAGCATATGCAGTGCTACTTATACAGGTGTACACAAAAGTATTTTGGAAGAACAAAAAGAAAATAAACAAATAAAAATAACTAAATATACACAACTTCTACAAAACAATGTATACACAGTCCAACAATATCCACCAAAATAAAATAAGCACTTACTATGAATAATATATGAAAAAACAATAAACAAAAACAAACAAATGAAATAGAAAACAATACTGACAACAAATCACAAATATCATTGCATAAAAATATGTATCAACATAAATTTAGATGAAGCCTGAAAACAGCAAAGACTCGCCATGGTATAATTTTGTTGAAAAATAAATGTTCTAAAACAATGCAGTAAAAAACAATGACATTACACCAATCATGTTGAAGAAATTGGCGATCGCAGGTGTTGCGTTCTTTCTGGGCCACATGGTATAACACACAACACAACACTCCATCACACATGGGTACTGATAATGATACAGGCCATAGTAATTCTGCCGAATTTGGATTACATCTCAAATTTATTCCACATAGAATGTCAAATAGCTACATATAAATGACAAAATTGTTAGCTATCCCTTGTAAGTTAAATCGTCTTTCTCTTCAATAGTACTACAATTTTCAGCTTGGCACGTTCATTTTATTCAAAATAATCCCAGGCCACAGCTATTCCAAACACTTAAACTTTGTAAGATCAATTATGGAGGCAACTTTGTTCAAACTAATAATGAAGCTCAAATTGTCATAGATATACTAACCAGTGTGTCTAAATTTAGGATTGACAAACATATGTTGGGATTAAGCATGAACATTTAAATATATCTCAATACTTCATGAAATATGTGTGATTTTACAGTATAAATCACTTGCAGTTTGACACAAGAAAATTCATATTTTTAGTTGGTCAATCAAAAAACCAATACATTCCTCATCATTTTAGTCCATAGAATTAGGAAAAGTGAAAAAAATCACATTATATATATTTTTTTTATGTTGGTCATGTAGTACAAGTATGTTAATATTCTCGACCATATTTGATATATACAGCTCTCTTATTTATACATTTGTGTTTGTTTTTATCCAAGCTGAAAATTGGTAGATACTAATTGAAGAGAAAGACGATTTAACTTACAAAGGGATAGCTAACAATTTTTGTCATTGTATATGTAGCTATTTGACATTCTATGTGGAATAAATTTTGAGATGTAATCCAAATTCGGCAGAATTACTATGGCCTGTATCATTAATCAGTACCCGTGTGTGAGTGAGAGTGTTGTGTTGTGTGTTATACAATGTGGCCCAGAAAGAATGCAACACCTGCGATCGCCAATGTCTTCAACATGATTGGTGTAATGTCATTGTTTTTTATTGCATTGGTTAGAACATTCTTTTTCCAACAAAATTATACCATGGCCATTGATTTTGAGTCAGGCATTTGGATTCTCGGGCCATTTTTCTGAGGTTATGTCTTTTCCCAAATGTCCAAATTTCTACAACTTCAGCAATCCTACCGAAAACGAGATATTCTTGCGTCACGGTGTCCCATGGTATAGACAGACTGCAATGACAATGTGAACCATTCCTCCTATTGTCTTCCTTATCAAAGCGAGGGCAGTCATGCTCTTTGTCAGCGCAGCTCCTTGTATGGCACGCTATTACGCAAGAATATCGGTGTTAAAGCCAAAGTTTAGTTTTGGGGATTTTTTGTTATTTGAAAGCTTTATGCCCCAAAGTCATAACCCTGCAATAATAGATTCTGAATGTCTTTAGGTACTCTGTATAATTAAAACTGTTTCATGATTTTGTGTGACTTAGTCTAAATTACTTACTGTAGGAGTGTAGAATCCATATATTTCGACTACAAGATATTTTGTGATTTCGTCTGAAAAAGAGTGGTATAAAGAGATTACTCCTGCGATGCTTATTAATTTCCATTTACTTTTGTACATAGGAAGTGAAATTTCCATGTTGTTCAGTCAAGATAACTTCTGAAACTTATAGCACAGGAGAAATTATACAGCAACAGTTTCTCATGTGGCAAACAGAACTCCTGTACGGACAAGCCATTTTACATAAAATGTTACTGGTAGTTGTACCGGTACATACAATACATATCACCAAGACGACAACTCTGCACCATTCATATCACCAAACATCAACCTGACCACATGAGATACGATGTCTATCCATTACTACATGTATTCATGCATGACGACATCATATCAGGCGACTCCCGTTATAACGAAGTAACTGGGACCAGACCAGGTTTTTTTTTTGTGTATTGAAAATGTCTTTATAACCAAACAGTCAAGATATAAAGGTATATAGATAATATACTTGGGACTTTTCATTTTAGAGACTTCGTTGTTACAAGAATTTCGTTATATAATGTTCGTTATAACGGAGTGCAATCTGTATTCATTTGTTAACAGACAAAGATAAGTGTTCACAGTTTAATTTTTGTAGCATTTCATGCACAAATAGACATTCCATTGCCAATTGCCAAAGGAGCATGGTTTCTCACTTGTGAAAACTACAAGAGCCATAATAGGTAAATGACATGTATCAGTGTAGTCCGAACTAGGGTTAAATACTATTCTAGAATCAAACTACATCTGCACGATTGTACCTGTGAATAATTTTGTAGTCAAAAGTTGAAGTTTTTGTGGTGTCGTCTATCATATTAATAATAGCTTCATCTATCCGTTGTTACAAAGAAATCTTGTGTGCAGCTTTCTATGGATTATTCTCTCAGCCTTTCAGAATAAACATTCTGCGTATGTTCTGCAGCGCTTGATTCTCCATAGTAAACCAAATTCAAGACAAATCCTTCCAGCCAGGAGATACACTTCAAGCTTGAAAACGTCTATATCAATCTTTGAAGAAGTTTCAATAGAGTACTATTGTTTAGAAATTAGTAGATGTTGTTACGGAGTTAGGCACACTGTTGCCAATACCTCACAAAAAAAAACAATAGATATCTTTTGAAATTAAATGACCTCATGTCATATATTTCCCTTGTGAGTTTTCTTGTAAGTCCCTCTGTAATTTGTTGTGATACAGAATATTGATTCGTGTCCTTACTTTTTTCACTGTATTTGCTCTAAAAACTACTTTTCTCAAGTAAATTTAAAGAGTATCCATGCATGATTCATTTGGTTAGTCATTTTATGGAGGAATATTTCATTTCTCAATGTATGACGATCTAAAATTTAAAGCCAAGTATATTCTTGTTAATCGGTGAAAAATTAATAAATTAATGTGTTTTGTAGATTTTAAGGTTTTCATAGGGAAATCTTAAATATAGAGATATTTGCTCTCCCCAATCAGTTTAAAAAATCAAAATATTACAATTCCTTTGACAATATTCGTGTAATCACTATTGGTTTTCCCTGAATCTTTTTAATTCAAAAGGTATATTTTTAGTGTCAAAAATATCATTGCAGCTTACAGGTGAATTGCAATGGAATTTTACAATAATAAAATCAGATATATTAACAATGTATTAATTCTATTATTAATTGATTTGGGTTGACAATAGAATCACTTTTATTGAAAGTTGATGAATAAATTGTCTGATCAAGCCAAAAATTTACTTTGGCTTTAAAGCACACTCACACAGAAACTGACAAATCGGCGTTAACAAATGTCAAAATTAAATTTGCACAGATCAACCCAAAACTTGGTGGAATCTAATTTACTTGACACTCAAGTGATCAAACATGCATAAGATGTTGCCTAAAATACTTGGAAATATTGGTGCAAAATGCATTGAAATTATTTTGCCACCAAATAGCTCATGATGACTACATAGAATCTTTATAGTTTAGCGGAAGATATCGTAGAGCATGCAACACTACTGACATAAAGCCAATTGTTGTGATGGTGCGAGAGGGTGGTGCGAAAATAGAATTCTCAATGAGAAAGAACAATGACTAATTTTGTGAAAAAAAGAGAGCGAATGTGCGTCAGTTTAACCTTTGACGATCTTATATCCGCTGACCTGATTTTACATGACAGCGCATGGAAACACATAGATACATCACACATACTGTATGTTATACTTCCATCAGACCAATTTAAATAACAAAGTTTGGAAATAATACAGACAGAAAAATGTGAAAAAAAACACCTTGTCAATATTTTCAAAGACTAATTTTGCTAGGATCTTAAATAAGGAATATCTCATTTAAAAATTATATATCAGTTACTTCTATAATAATTAATAAAATGTTTGAGAATAAGATCGTTAATAGATATTTGTGGCAACATTTGCTGGGACTTTTGATAATATATCCCGGAATATCAGCGAGTACATATAAAAGCAATGCATATGTTTACAATTTTCAAATGCAATAAAATTTAAAGCTGACAGGCAAATAAAATTGTTGGATTTGTCCTACAGGTTGTTTTTCTGAGATAGAAGAAATTCCTAAATAACTCTCTAAGAATATTCTAAAATACTGTTTTTGGAAATGTTGAAAATGTCTAGCTATCTGGCCAAGAAATAAATCTCAAATCTCATCTCAACATCACTAAGGTTGTAAGTTCACTAATGATTTGTGCACTTATGAATATTTCATCATTTTTGTGTTAACTGTTAAGTACTACTTTGATCATTATTTTTAACTGAAATATTTATTTTGCATCTGTTAAATAACTGCAAGATCACATAAAGACCAAGTTTCCCGTTTACATAACATGTCAAGTTTCTTCTTTTCTCTGTTTTTACAAATGTCAAATTCGTGTCTCCGTTTGTAAATTTGGTCAATTCTTCCGGACTTGATATCTTTGTTGGAAAAATCACAAATAATGTTAAGCTTGACTAGTGCACATGGGGTTTTTGTTTTGTTTGGAGACATATTTATACAGTAACGCAGATTTCTTTTGGCTGTTGCATAAAAATCTTCATACTCGATATGACATATTAGATTTATAGGTTATATCGATTATTGATTTGAGAATATATCTGGTCATATGGACTCTTTTCCGATATCTAAACTCAACTAAAAATTTGTTAACAAGAGCCTGATTAACTTCGATACAATATTTAGTTGTTAAATGATGCAGCGCTTTTGGGGCTTCGCGAAGAGTGCCGCTCAGATTAGGATTTTGAAAAAAAAATTGATATATTCGATATATTAGATATACCCGCCCTTAATATCAATATCTCGATATAATAGGCTATATACAACACTCCTTATGGCTTTAATTAGCCATTTTGGGGTAATTATTAAAATTTTATTCAATAAATGTAGTAGTTAAGTTTACTCGGTGGTGGGTTAGTGTGTTTTTCCTTTTTGTTCAAAATCTGTTTTCGCCGCGTATACCATATTTCAGTGGAAAATTTGTCAATGTTGGCAATAACTTCAGTTCATTAATCTACGCATGTACATGATATTTTTTGTGAAATTGTTTCTTGGTTTCGACCCTAGCACATATCATACAAAGAAATGAAAACTGATTACTGAGAAAAGAGGCAAAAAAGTTTATTTTATTTTCTTCAAAAACATTTTTTTTAAAAATAAGTCATTGATTTAAAAAAAAAAGACTGATGTGGTATTGCTATCAACAATATTAAAAGCATACATAAGACTTACAAACTTTTCAATGAATGATATTAAAGAATATGATATAAAAGTTTCAAGAGGACTAGGTCGTATATCATTTGAGATACAATATGATTTACGTAGGAATTGTATTTTTAACCCGTTGGAGACGATTGATTTCAACTATAACACACAATCATCCAACAGACTCCTAACACGTAAATTGAATTGTATCTGTAGTCTCCAACAGGTTCATCAAATATTCAATGTACCATCTTAGATTGTTACATTGGGTGACAAACTAAACAACCCACGTAAAAATATGCCTTATCTGAGCAAAAAACCTTTGAATAGCCGTCCTTCCCATTTGTGTGTGTGTGTTTGCAATGTGTGTAGTATCTGTGTGTGTGTGTTGTGTGTGTGTTGTGTGTGTGTGTGTGTGTGTGTGTGTGTTGTGTGTGTGTGTATGTGATGTATGTGTATGTGAGTGTGTGTGTGTATGTTTTAGTTATGTGTATGTGTGTGTGTTGTTGTGTGTGTGTGGTTGTGTGTGTTGTGTTGTGTGTGTGTTGCTGTGTGTGTGTGGCGCTTGTGCGTGTGCGCGCTGTGTGTGTTGAACATATTTAAACTATTCGCGCTTAATATATTTCTCTATCTTTTATAAATTCTCTTAACTACTCAGTTTGAATACCCATAAAGTTATAAAAGCAAGCAGATAAGACATGGTGAAATCATGTAATAGCTAACAGTAAAACTTGACATGAAAATGGATCCTATGGTGTGATAAAATGCATGAACAGACTAATATCGACCTTTTTGATAGCATGATGGATAAACTTAAAAATAACAACCATATTTCAGTGAAATGTGAGTTTTATCTCAATGATTATGAGAGAAAAGACAGCATTTGGCATCTACTATGAAATGAAAAAAACAAACAAAAAGAAATTATCGAGTCAGAAGAGAGCAATCAGAAATATTCTATCCAATGGAGATCTGATTTACACAGGAAGGCGCTATTTACATAAAGCAAGGGCTACTATTCTACACACAGAGTTATAGCCATGACACTGTACCTCAACCTGTCTTTAGTACAAAGACCCCAGAGATTACCAAGATGTAAACAGAAAGACAATCATTTCTATCAACATTAAAGCTATCATTTATCAAACATTAAAGCGCTAAGTTATGTTGGTGGGAATTTTTTTTAATTTGAAAGCTTCATGCCCAAAAGGTCATACCACAGCCAATAACAAGCATCAGATTCTGGAATGAATCTTTTGGTTTTAGTAATTAATAATGAGAAAATCCGCATTATTGGGGTACCCACCGAGATTTAACTATGTTTTATTATTAAATAGCATCCAAAGGGTTAATACAGGTGTTATGTCTACAAGTATTTTTCATCAGAAAGAGCAAGATGACTCCTGTTTCTTTCTGATGAGGTATAACTCGGATATACCTTATAACCTTATTAACCCTTTGGATCTATAATATATAAAGCATAGTCGAAAATCTCGGAGGTACCCCGTAATTCGGGGGCCCACCCCCCCCCCCCACCCCCCCCGAGATTTTTTCTTTATTAATTACAAAAAAAACAAAAAAACAAAGATATTCATGAATCGTATTGGTATGATATGACTTCGGGCATAAAAGCTTTGCAAATAAAAAAAAAAAAAAAATCCCCCAAGCTGAACTTAATGAATTATTGCTTTTGTATCAATTTTTGAATGGTGACATTACTTGAAGGAAATTGGCGGTAGTCCTCAACTGGGTAAAACTAATTTTTTTTTTTTCTAGAATCAAGTATAACTGTCAACAATTCTACTACCGAAATCATTTGTAGTCAAAGTTGACTTATTTTTAAAAGTACTCCATCAGTAGCCTTGTAAGCAGGACAACTTATTGCGTAGCTCCTGTGTGATTTATTTTTTCTCAGGGCTCGAGAAAATGCAGAATTCCATGGTATGGTTCATGCTTGATTGGTTAATTACACAAATTAAATGACTAAATCCTTTTAGCCAGAGATACACTTCTAGCTGTGTATGCTTGTATATCTTTCAACCAGTTTGTTCTAGAGGCATGTCTTTATTTCTCGCATCATGTCATGCCTTTAAGTCATGAGTATAATTTGGTCGATCGACAATTTTTCTTTCAAATCATTCTTTTCTACTTTCATTAAGTATCGGACCCTGTCCCCCAGAAAATAGAAATTATTAGAAGACATAAATTTGATTTTTTAATGACGCAGCAATCAGATAATGTCTACATATGACATTTCCGCAGCAATTTTTTTTTTTTTTTTTTTTAAATTTTCATGCAGTTTCGATCAGTACTACTGGACCAGATAATTTATACGACAGTCAAAGCTCAAGGCACTCCTTAAAACATTGTACAAAAACTGGTATACAAACACAGAAAAATACCTTTCAAAAACATACAAACAGTAAATACTAAACTGACCAGAAATATTTGCCACTGACAAACTCAAAGGTGTAACTACATTCCTCAATAAAGGCAAAGCAAAGTGATATATTTTAGATAGTTTACAAAGATGAGTTTCGAAAATTACTACTGACTCCACTGGTTCAGCCAAAATCTGTAAATCAAAATGGATTTTCTCAGTACAGGATATACATCAAATGCCATCACTAAATGTAATCACAAGTGAAATAATACACATAACAGTACATATATTCTAAAGCCTACACCATTAAAGCTATGCATATATTGCTACTACGATTCTAAGCATGACCTTTGAAATGTGAGCATATATGGCATGTCTACTATACATAGTACACAAATATTTTGGAAGAAAAAAAAAAATAAACAAACTAAAGATGAACTAAATATACACAACTTCTAAAAAACAATGTATACAACAAGTCCAACAATATCCACCAAAATAAAAATAAGCACTTACTAATGAATATATTAAATATAATGAAAACAATAAACAATAAAAATATAAAAAATAGAAAACAATACTGATACAAAATCACAAATATCAATTGCATAAATATAAGTATAAGAACATTAATTTTTGATGAAAGCTGAAACAGCAAGACTCATCTTATAGGAAATATGAAATATCTCAGTGTTTAATCATGTTTCTTACTATTTAAGAATCCAATGTTGACCATTCTTCGATCATAGGATGGAAAAAGTAGTATGATTGCGGTTGACTCTGTCATATTCTATTTTTTATTTTTTTTTTTATTTATTTATGTTTTAGTTATTTTATTTATTTTTTTTTTTATTTTTTTATTTTTTTTTTTCATTTTTTATTTTTATTTGATTTATGTATTATTTAATTTATTTTTTTTTTTTTTTTGGGGGGGGGGGGTCTATTAGTGACCCCCATCGGAAATGTGGCCTATAACCCCAGGCATGTTCCACTATATGACAGGCAGTTAATACAAACTTTGGCTCATTGGGTAACAATTGTGGAGACTAAAGCACAAGTTTGAACTTGTTTTAACTGTCCAAAAAAATCTGCTCTATCTCAGATCTAGGTATATACAATGTAACCTAAGCCTTTTAACCCGAACTTTGGATGCTATAGATAAAAATATAGTCGCAAAATCTCGGGCTACCCCCCCTCCCCCCCCCCCGAGATTTTTCATTGAACTAATTTAAAAAAAA
>JZLH01S0611091.1:0-16535 GCA_001188425.1 Eucidaris tribuloides
TTAATCATGAGCTGCAGTTTTCAAAAGAACAAACACGTACAAATGCGTTACCTCTAAAATTGATCTAGATGTCTCAATAATATACAGTAAATTATTATCCTATTCAATATGGTTCAGGAAATATTTTTTGTTACCATTTATGGGAATGTTTCTTCAACTAAACCAAATTAATTCCTGTAAATTCAGCCCCCCCCCACCCCCCCCCCAAAAATAATAATAATAATTTCAGTGAAAACATATCACTGAAAACTCAATGATGTTTTCAATACAAATTAACCCAGTGTCAGACATTATTGTATGTGTGTACATAAAATGTCAGAAATTGTTTACCAACAAATAAAGGGGAAACTTTTAGTATTCAACTTCAATGAAAACATTTCCAGTTTACAATCATGCAACCAGTTTTGAATTGACAATTCTGCAAGAGGTTGAAGCCAATTTTTATCCAGGGCCTACACCCCCTTTCAGAGAACCACAGCTGCAGAAAGTAAACAGACTACCAAGTCTGGTACATTCACTCACGTCAAACTTCATGCCGTATAGTTGGGGCCGGGAGCTACAGTATAACTGCACCTGCATGCCATGGAAACTTGTCTGGCTCCCCTCCCCTTCCCTCAACCCCCACCTTCTCCTTGCCCACCCTGACAAGACTCTATCATCTCACATTTGGGAATTTATAGTTAAAATATAAAATTCAAAATAATGATCATCAGAATGATGCATAATACCATGAAGTTTTATCTGTCCTCTTTGCAAATTTACACTACATTACTAAAGATAACTTGTAGTCATTGTGTCATTAAGGAAAAGTACCTCCTAATTGCTGGAAATAAATATGCAAAGCTTGATTCTCATGGCCCTTTAGTTTTGTAGAGATATTGATTTTCTCATTGCTTTTCAAGTGATCCATGGGCTGGCCTGTTTCTCATGACTTTTGCCTATTTGTGCAGATTTGTGAAGTTAACCAGAAAAGAGAAGCAACTATGGGGTTATAAGGACAAATAGATTAATTTTGTGACACCATATTACAAAGTTTAAACTACAATAAAAAGAAAATAATAATTGATGAAACTCAATTTTCCAAACTCTTTTTAAATGACATTAACTGATATTAACTGATTATGTGACGTTCTCACAAAAAAATACCAGTTTATTTTCAGAAACAGGCTCCACAGACTTATGAATTTGAGATACTTATACCGGTTCTTACAAACGGTGCTTTAGCAATTCCAATTTTGAATAATGAGTCACCTCTGAACCATTACCAAACAAACCAATCACAAATATCTTGTCAAAAACCCCACCACTTCCAACCGTCCCCCCCCCCCCCGCCAAAAAAAAATAACAACAAATTATTATGCATCTTGCAATGTACTGTACTGGTATGCACACACATACATAATACTTGTCCTCAATTTGCTAAAATGACTCCTGTTAGCCTGCAGGTGAGCCATGTGTGTGTAAAACAAAATTGAATCAAAGTCGGGCTAAACGGAGGGCGGATTTATGTCTAAATCACAGGTGGAATCCTTCAGATTTGGGAGTTTGTGATTGCCGAGCTGTCGGGTCCCCATGTTGTCGTTCAGACAACAGCGAAATAGTGCAGTGTCGGATTTCTGCCCTCTACACAGTTTGGTTGATATTGGAATGATGGCAACCCAGTATAGCCTGTTGGATTCTGAAAATTGCTCTAAAACACGTAGTAAACATTCCACGCTACAACCTGAAATAAGTGTGACATAATATTCTGTTTACCAAATTGGGATAGTATGTGTGTGTGATGTACATTAGTTTTCGTACTGTTATTGCTATTGGTATTTTTATTGTGTTATTATCATTGTTGTTATTGTGTTGTTTTTGTGTTGGTATTATATGGTATTATTAAATTGTATTACTGTTGTCATTCAGGTGTGTGTGTGTGTGTGTGTGTGTGTGTGTGTGTGTGTGTGTGTGTGTGTGTGTGTGTGTGTGTGTGTATTCAGGTGTGTGTGTGTGTGTGTGTGTGTGTGTGTGTGTGTGTGTGTTTACTCTCACCGGTGTAAAACAAATTTCCATTTTATGGAGAATTAACAATCATATATCATATCATATCATATCATATCATATCATATCATATCATATCATGTCATATCATATCAATGTTACATCTACATATTTACAAGCATTTGGAATTGTTTGCTTACATGTATTAATGTTTTCATCAATTAGTGGTAGAGGAGAACTTTTGTTTCTCAGTGTTTCTAGACATGTTAACCTATACAGTACAACAGTATTTTTCCTAATGATAAAGGGGAGGATGTAGTACAGATACATGCCACCAGATTCAAAACATTACTATGCTAAGAATTAGAAATCTCACGACAACCACTTTTAGGAAACTTATTGGGTAAGCTGTGTATTGCAAGAATCATCAGATCACTATAATGTCCACTGACACGTTTAATTCCGTACACATATAGGCCTATTTAAAAAAATGTGAAGAACTATAAAACTCTAATTCATATCAGAGGCATGTGTACTGCAAAGTGTTTTTTTAAGGGGTCTTCAGTATCAAAATACAATGGTGAACAATTCATGAGGCATATATATTTCTTGGACAAACATTTTTTTATTCATAATCATTTTAACAATAACACAATAAACACAAAGATATCAGTCTCTCTACACAAACTTTGCACAGAAGAATTTCAACAGGAATAAGTATGTCTGTAGCTCTACCTAGATGAAGTTTTGTTAGGGACTACGGTTTGGATAAGAGTCAATAACATGGGTCTCTTGCTTGCACAGGTGGGGTAGACTTGTCAAAACACAAGGTGGCAGGCGGAAGTGTTACGGGGGCGACTATGGGCGGATGGCATGCTGCTGTTTGTATGGAGTATGGCGACCAAATGTTCTATTTTGTGCAGTTTTATCTAATTTCATGCCTCTACTTTTTCAACATAGTTTACATTTTTTTATGCTGAATACTTTTTTTCAAGAAGTAGTCATAAAATATATATTTTTGTAGAGACAGTGATTTTCCATTTCAGAAAAATGTTCTTTTTCGTTTCTGAAAACCTGTAATTCCGTTTCAACTTGATATAAAAATGGAAAGTCCATTTTGTCATAGAAAATGTACACAGCAAAAACATAAATTCCGTTTTGTAAAGGTGAATTCCATGAATTTTCATGTGAAAAGTAAAGAACCCATAGCAAAAAAACTGTGCACTGCGGATGGCTATCGGCTGGCCATCCGATAGCTATCGGATACTATGCCATCCGATAACTATCGGATGGCAATTTCACATGCAAATTAGATACCATCGGCAAGCCGTCCACTAGCTGATGGCCTGCTGATGGGTACATTTCTCAATGGCTTAGTGTGTACTGCAGATGGCTATCCGCTGGCCATCCGATAGCTATCGGATGATGCCATCGGATGACGCCATCGGATGGGTATGCGGATGATGCCATCCGATAACTATCGGATGGCAATTTCACATGCAAATTAGGTACCATCCGCAAGCATCCGCTAGCTGATGGCCTGCTGATGGTACCTTATTTGCATGTGAAATTGCCATCGATAGTTATCGGATGGCATCATCGATAGCCATCCGATGGCTCATCGGATGGCTATCGGATGATGCCATCGGATGGCTATCAGATGGCAATTTCACATGCAAATTAAATACCATTGGCAAGCTGGCACAATGGGTGCACAAACATGTAACCGCAAATGTTATGTGTAATACCAAATGATAAGAAGAGACCTAATTCAAATTCAAACTGTTGCACTTCAGTGTGACCTAGCTGTTGCACAAATGGGTTCAGAACGATAATGATATTTCAGGGGATAAGCCCCCAAAGTTGCCCCCAAAAATTGCTGAATGTAATGACTGTATAATGCTGGATTTGCCCATATCTGTAGTATTTTCTGAATGACATCATTATTTTCACTCTTTTTGTTTTCAAAAAGGGCAAATTAATTCTATTCCCAGTTTTCTTTTACTGGATCCAAGTAACACCTTGTAAATATGCATATGAGGCCACACATACATACCAACTCCAATACATAAGTCCATACAAGACAATTACCTGTAAGCTGCAAATTGAACACTCCTCTACCTATAGCTACACAAAACTCAAGGCATGGGACTGCAATGAATGATCATGCTCTAGTGCATGATCTAGCATCAACCGTTGATGTTACATTTTATGATGTAAAATGAAATTACATTAAGACAAATTCGGTCACTTACTGTACTTGACACAAAGGATCAGTTCCTAACTTGCTATAACTCCAAAGATGTTAGTTTAGTCCAGAATTGTAGAGAATTGCACCACTGTAATCTTCAGCTGTAGGAGACTTGTCCATTTCCATTTGTAGAACTGAATTTCCCGCCAATTTTGTAACTGACAAAATACCTGATGGCTTCCGATAACTGTTTTTTAGAAACCAAGTTGCTGATGTCATCGGGATACCTACTGCTTAGCCATCAGGAAGACATCCGCTAGCTGATGTCTTCCTGATGGTTGAATGAGATGCTGTTTCGAAAACTGAGTTTGCTGATGTGCTTCAAATAGTTATCAAGTGGCCATCGCTAGCCGATGTCTTGCTGATAACTGCGCAAGAAACTATCAGAAGACATCGCGGTAGCTGATGATTGCTGATAGCTACCAAACAACTGTCCAAATGCTATCCGATAACCATCGGATGACTATCCGATAGCTATCGGATGGTAATTCTTTTTTGATATGGGAACCAAACGGATTTTCTGTTTGATTTACCGGTAAAACCGAAAACCACTGTCCCTGTAAAAGGTATGTATTTTCTTTTCTGTGTTTGTGCTTGTGGTGTTCACACAAGGCGGGGGGGAAGGGAGTTGAGGGTGTTCGACGCAGGAATTCTTCTACATGCTCTTCATTTGAACAAATGACTCAGTTACCAATTTGTGGTCACAAGTCGCAACATAATGTAATTTCATTTGGGAACTATAGTGTTTTAGATGGTTCTAAAGAAGAGGTAATACCCAAAAATATGTCTTAAATCAGACCGCAAGATTCTGGTTGTGGTAATTTGATGTTTTATGTAAGTGTGTATTTTGTTTATTATTTTTCAACAGGTATATATTTATAATTGTAATTTGTACAGTTAATGTTTTATATTCTGTATTTGTGTTCTTCATTTTATATTTTCATATGGAGACTCATTTGTAAATCAGTTTTTGTACTGAAAGGGCCATCCACCTTATCAGAGAAAACAACAAATAGATAATAAATAAATACATTTCTGCACACTACTTGACACAAATTCCTAGTGCAAATGCAAACTGGTGCATCCCTCAGCCATTCATACACAATTACAAATCTTTATATTTTCTGATTGTCACCATTTTGCAAGACTTAAAAGATAACAACAAAAGGATAAAAAATATGATTATGGTTGTGATGATTATGATGAAGATATATTTATTCATCTTTCAACAAAAATCATTCTACCTCACATCCCCAAACTGTGATTCAAAGTATTTTACAATGTGTTCATTCTGTAAACTATTTTATTAAATCACTATTCTCGCAGATAACTAAAAAAATGACATGTATTTCATATCTTTCAAACATACTCTGAAAGAAAGATAGACCTCGGGTGCATAACCTTCAGTGAAAGCATCTTGTTGCATACCACTACCCAACATAAAGTCCATTTCCATATAAAAATATCTAAAAGGAAAGAATGCCAAAGTATCAGTGCCTTTGCCTGTAAGCAACTCTATTCAAAGCCTAGTGCGAAAGAAATATTTGACCAAACATACCAAAGGAAAAAACAAAAAGAGATGGAAAAAAAAGAGAACAGATAACAATTGATTAAAAACATGAACGTGAGCGGAAGAAAAAATTCAGCCATATTCAAAAAATAATGGAGTGGACTGGCGTGAGACTCGGGCATTTTCTTTTCCTTTTCGAAGTAATTTCACTGCAAAGTGCATGTACTAATAAGGTTAACAGTTTATAGGTTGCTTGTTTGTTATGTAGCGAGACATTTTCTGTTTATCTTTTTGTCGTAATTGGATTCAAGCAAATTTATACCCCCAAAAAGGACAGAACCTGTGGGGAGGGGGGGGGGGGGAGGATTGTTCTTTATAATGATGATGATCAATTTGGCCGTGTGTTCACTGACGTAATCGTGCCGTGGGGGGAGAAACGTCGGAGGTGAGGTCGGCGCAGATCAAACTCGCTTTCTCGCTTCTCGACATCACGTTACGTACACATCGGAATGAACTTGAGGGCCACGGAAGCCTTTTCGCAACCTGCCCCTCTTTTTCCGTAATCAAAATAATGTCTGTTCCTGTGAGCAAAATTGCCAATTTCAATTTTCTGTCATTCTGTCCGTCCGTCGACTCCCTCTCTCTCTCCCGGCAGGGGGATAATTGATTCTGATGTGTTGCTCGTAAAATCTGTTTCAATTAGGCAATTAAATTTGCAGGTGTTTTATGGTAGAAACATGGACCATGTAGACAATGCCTTTGGAATAACATGCATGCTGCACATGGTATTCATCTTGGTTAAATAAAATGAAAAAAATGAGGTTTTAACCAACCTGGCAGCTACATAATGTTCCATTTACAAACAAAGAGTTAACTGCTTAATAGTGTTGTACTACACTCCCAAAATATTAACCCTCTGCAACTCACGAATCTAATAACATCACAAACATACACCTAGTTAGTACATCAGTATTTTACAATGGGACCCAGGCAGGTTAACAAATAATTTGATACCTGAATGAATCAGAATCATACAAGATTATGTGCAATCTACAAAATAAATAATTTTAAATTTTAAACCAACCAAGTCTTTACTTTCCCAATTTGATTTTTACAAAATACACTATGTACTTTTTATACTTACAATTCTTTGTCTTTCATGATTGATTCTCTTACAAAAGTCAAGCATAGATATTCTTTCTCTTCAACACAAGGCAATAGCAAGATTGTGTCTTGCCCACCCACAACTTAATATCACAAAGGTAAATTTCCCCAAGTACATCCCTAACCCCCATTTGACCTCAAATGACCTTTGACCCCACCATGTGACCTCCGACAGCACCACAACATACGGGTACCTCATGTGCATCAATCACCGAAGTTTGGTAGCCATAGGACCAACGGTTTTCATGCAACCTCTGACAGCACCACAACATGAGGGGACCCCTAGTGCATCTACCACCCAAGTTTGGTCGCCATTGGAGCAACGGTTGCCAAGGTATGTGTCATGAGAGAGTCTTGCAGGTAAACTTTAACATTGACCTCAAAATGACCTTTGACCTCACCATGTGACCTCTGACACCACCACAACATGTGGGTACCTCATGTGCATCTATCAACCAAGTTTGGTTGCCATTGGACCTACGGTTGCCAAGTTATGTGTCATAAGAAAGTCTTGCAGGTAAACTTTAACGTTGACCTCAAAATGACCTTTGACCTCACCATGTGATCTCCGACAGCACCACAACATGCGGGTACCCCATGTGCATCTATCACCCAGGTTTGGTTGCCATTGGACATACGGTTGCCAAGTTATGTGTCCTAAGAGAGTCTTGCAGGTAAAGTGACGGACGGAAGGACAGACGCCATTTGGATCCCTTAGACAAAAAAATCACTAAATCATACACCAATGAAAAAAACTTGCTGCAGAAATGTGCTATAGAATCAGAAAGCTGCCATTGTCTCATAAATATAGAAACCACACAGAAAGACAAATGTGAGTAAAAATATAATTTGAATTTATAAACATTCACACAACAATGAAGGATCCTAAAATGTTAACCAAATGGATTCTCAAATTTACTGAATTCCCCAAATTTTAGGAAAGGCATTTTGTTCCCAAGATGGAATGGTTTTGAAAGTTTCTCACTAGACTCAAAGTCAAACCAACATCTGCTATTGATTGAGGAACCCTTCTGGAGGAAATTTTCTCCAAATTTACTGCCAAACATGGTTCAATGGTCGAGAAAAATGTGGCTTTATACTAGTAGTATGTTTCCCACCACTCCTTGTCTCATACTGAGTATCAATAATGACATTAAACTTGATAGTGGAAGCATCCTTGAGATTTAGGGCTTTAAACTCTTTGAAAGATCAACAAGTCAAATGTTTTGGATAATGAAACATGGGTGGTTCTGGTATTAATAAAAAGGTAGCACATAGTGCCACACACCTTTCCCAGCATTCAACTGGTGTTGAAACAATACTTCAAGATATATTTTGTTTTCTCAGTGAATACAATTATAAAATTAAATTATAACTTAATGACTAAATGACTAAATGACTAAATGAAATATTAAAAAGAAGTAAATAAATAAATCACTGGAGTGGGGTAGGATGGTAGAGTGAAGTAATGTGGTGAAGTAGGTAGAGTGGGTTGTTGGAGTGGGGTGGGATGTGGTGTTGGGGCACAGCCTGGAGTATGGCGAGGTGTGGTGGGATTGGGTGAGGTGTAGTGAGATGTTGTGAGGTATGGTGAGGTGTGATATCATGTGATATAATGAGGTGTGGTATGGTATGGAATGGTATGGCATGGTGTGGTGTGGTGTGGTGTGGTGTGGTGTGGTGTGGTGTGGTGTGGAATGGTGTGGTGTGGTGTGGTGTGATGTGGTATGGTATGGTGTGGTATGATGTTGTATACAGTGGTGTAGTGTTATCTAGAGAGGTATGATGGTATGATGTTGTATACAGTGGTGTGGTGTTATCTAGTATGGTGTGGTGTGGAGTGGTATGGTGTGGAGTGGTATGGTGTGGTGTGGTATGGTGTGGTGTGGTGTGGTGTGGTATGGTGTGGTGTCGTATGGTGTGGTGTAGTGTAGTGTAGTGTAGTGTAGTATAGTGTAGTGTAGTGTAGTGTAGTGTAGTGTAGTGTGGTGTGGTGTGGTGTGGTGTGGTGTGGTGTGGTGTGGTGTGGTGTGGTGTGGTGTGGTGTGGTGTAGACTGGTACAATGTGGTATGGTTTCTTTATGGAGTGATATCTTGTAATATGGTGTAGTATGCTTTGGTTTGGTATGGTGTGGTTGTGGGGTAGAGGGTTCAATGTACGCTTTGATGTAGGGTAGAGGTAGTGCTGGCCGATGTTTAGATAATATCGAAATTACTCGATGCTGAAAAAATATCGTCTACACGATAATGATCTCATGATTATTTAAAAATATCACCAGAGGCACGATATGGCCAAAACTACCATCGATTATGAAAACCTAATGGCGTAAATGCATGCACTGCAGTGGGAGGGACCAAGAAATCCCTGTAGCTATGAATGAATACTCTGCACATGAGTGCTACTGCCTGTAAACAGGGAGGTTGGGGACAGAAGAGACACCTCCATGCCATTCAGCTATCAAACTTGTGGTATTAAAATCAGCAGTGCATTTAGTATAAGTATCAACAATCATTATAACTCTGTCAAAACACTGCCCACCAAAAATGTAAACAATCAGCACCATGAATCTCCTGATCTAGTTACAAGAGGGTCTACAGAAAGCAACATTGTTTTGACTACATTTTGATAACAGCCTTACAGGGCTGCAAGTTCAGCCTAAAATAGATTTATCTTCTTCATCACAAATCTGTTTTTCAACTCTAGCGATAAATGGTGTTATCGACGATGTTTTTTCCACGATAATCGAATGAGGTTTAGATCAAATTTCGCCACCTCTAGGTAGAGGTATGGTTGAGAAATTTGAAGAATTTTTTCCAACACATAGGTATGTTTGTTGTGGGATGACATGACACCAGAATATGTTGTGAGATGGAAAAGTGACAGAAAAAACAACAACATGGAAGCATTTTGGGGGTGTTGCTAAGTATTTAGATATCATTGGCAATCTCCCGAGATACTAATCTTACCTGCATACAAGCCGATCTACAATGCACCGAGATGGCATGTGAGCAACACCACTGACCAGGCCATGCCGAGTCTTGCTGCCAAATATCTGCACAGAAAATCAAACAAACAATACAAATATAAACAATTATTAACTGATAACTTCAAGTACTACAAATTAGATGATATATTTTTTGACATGTTTGACAATTACATTATCTAAGCTTTCAGTTTAACCTGTTGAAGAAGAGAGACAAGATACCTTGTCATGAGGTGCATGGGGAAATGCATGTTAAAGTAAAATCAAATGATCTTCAAAAGACTGCAATGGGTTAAAGGCAGTGGATCTCATTTGCAAATATCCCCACAGATCAGGAAAAGATAACCCATGCCATTAGGCTATTGATGAAAGGCATGTCTGTGAAATTTTGGGGTCAGTTATTTCCAAGATTTTGACAAATGTGAAAGAAAAACAATAGCTGTTTAGTGTACATTCTATGGTAGGATTTTTTTTCTTGCGAGAAAAAAATTCAAATCAGAGTCTAACGGTCACTATAATTTCACTAAAACTGAGTTTCCAGGTCCTATATTTTGCTAAAGGTTCCCAGATAGCATTTTCTTCTAAATGCCATTGTATTTACACAATGTTAATTTTTAGGCATGCAAAAGAGATCCCCTGTCTTTAAAATAAAGTGCAACTAAGCCTGTTCAGATAACCACCTTTTATAACAAAACATTTATGTTTTTGTACACATTTGTACATTATCCTTCAATTTGGGAAATGTACATAGTTTGCTACCTACAATTCATTGAAGATTATTAAACAAATTGACATGCTGCTCGACATACACTTGAAATTTAAATATGAAACAAAGTGGAATATTGATTAACACAGTAAGAAGGCGTCCAGATAAATACTGTCACAACACATGTTCAAACATCAGAAGTTCAGAACCCACTCACAAGCCACTAGGGTCAATACCCCAATGCCATGTCATGCCATGCATCCAGCTAACAAAGGATACAACCCAATTTATTCACAGAGGAGCAGATCAATTGTTGTGGAATTAAATGAGGTACAATTATCATTTTCTGCTCCATCAACACTATGGATGGTCTTCTCTCATTAATCCCCCGAGTCCTATTAACAAGTAATGGTGTATTATGTTATTGGCATTTATGATTTGTGGGCTTCAGTGGCTTATAACCACAGTGGACTCACACAATACTCCTCTATATTCACTCGATATAATTCAAACCACAGAAACAAAAATATATTAGTGCAGACTATGAATGAAATTAAATTATTTGCGGTTTCGTGCCCTGGTCGATTCTCCAGCTAATTTGGTCAGCACATGGCCCCCAATAATGGGGTAAAAGAATCTGTTTCACACGTGCGTATCAATCACGGGTTACGCTAACCCCAGCTACCCGCCCGGGCTGTTGGGGTACCACCGGCCCGTGGACAGGAAATGGAGACCCATGCTGGGTAAAAATGAGAAAATAATTCAGAAAACGATGTGACTCTGCTATAAATATTTTTATCCATTTCCCATTTTAGTTCATGCTGTCAGTCGTGCATTGGTTTTGTCACAAGTGACTTGGTAAGGTGGCTTTGAAATCACAGATTATAATGCTATCAATAATTAATCTTTATATAAAAAATGTTTTAGAATATAATAATTGAAATAAGCATTCTTGTCCCTCTTGTAGATACTATAGAACTTTTGCAAGATTTGATTATTTAGAACAACTTATACATGCATCATAACTACTGTGCAACTGACTTCCGATCTCTAAGTGTAAAATACAGTAACTTAAGTATCCACTCCCCCATCCACCCCAACACATTCTTGGTAGCCACAACAGAACATTAGGTTGCAACACCAGTCCCTTTTTGTCAACACCAAATTAGACATATTAAGTGGATTTTCATAACTGAAAATGTTATTGTTAAAGGATTTGAAAAAAAATTAAACCATAATCAATTATGTGTTATATTTTTTTCTACTGTTTTAATACTGGTATGTACCATTCTAATCAACTACATGAAGGTAACCCCATCCCAGTACAGTACAGAGTGCAGCCGCAAAAAGTCACATTGAAATTGAACAATCAAGACTAGGGACATTTATGGTTGTTTTTCTCAATAAAATGTGCATCAGGGGATCATAAATCTCTCATCTTTATCAGGTAATTAGGAAATCTCCTGAGTGTACAGCATGCAAGACCTCGATGATGTATGTAGCACTAAAATCCCACATAAGTTGAGTTTCACAATCTGTTTTGGTAGTACATGTACATGTACTGTAAAAGAAAATATCAAAATGTCATGAATGTACTTAGGGCCCATGCTCTTAGAAAAGGTTACATGTGCATGCATGTTCATGCTTGGGTAGTATACTGTTGGATCGGTTTGATAAAAGATCTTGGCACAGATTTTATCACTTCCCATGGGTCTAAAACCAGAGAACAAGTGTGACCTCATGTAACTCTGGGGAAACAAGTTGTAACATATCAAAATTGAGTACTTGTCATTTAGAATGGTGACAAATCCTATAGATTTAATGAGGATAAATTCACCTGATGGAATGAGTATAATACATCATCGTTACACATCATTTCTTCATTTTTTTCCCTAACAAAATGAATAGCAGATCGAGTTACACATTTTTTTAATTTTTATTTAATTTTATTTTTTTTAATGGGGGGGGGGGAAGGGGACCCTTGGTGTCTTGAAGTTTAAATGATAATGTAATCATAGATTTTAAACTCTCTAAGTAAAAGTACATGTAGGTAGACAACATACACAATTTGTTGTTTTTTTTTTCATTTTCTTCTAGAAGCTGATAGGCCTAGATATATTTGTTTCTTAAAGCTGCTGAAAGAGGCTAGTGATATTGCATGACTTTTGTTTCATTCTGTTTCTGCATTATTTTTTTTCTTTTATCATTACTATGTGTGTTTTTTTTTTCGGGGGGGGTGGGGGAATTTGCAACAAACCTTTGGTAAAAACTGATCATTGGCTCCAAGAGGCATTCGGTTTACACGTTTAGGACTACGTACAAGATATCATGGGCTGGGCTCGTTGGAAAATTACCATGTTATACCAAAATTATATCGTCTCCAACCAGTTGAAGTGCTTGACAGAAGATTAAGATTGCACATGGTGATTTAAGATCCTGGACCAGTCCGAGCTTTTGAGATTATTCTGCCAGCCCTAAACTTATAAATTATCAAACAACAAAAAACCCCTCATCTGCCAACCTCTTTCTGTTAAATGCCGCCAACTTTGCAGAATAATAAGCAAGACTGAAACCCCTCAAAGTTTATCTTATTTCTACTGGCGAATTTGTTTCAGTTTTATGAGCAAAGAAGTCATATCCACAATTAGAGCAGCCTAAAAGTTTATCTTATTTCTGGCTGGTGAATTTGTTTCAGTTTATGAGCAAAGAAATCTTATCCACAATTAGAGCAGCCTCAAAGTTTATCTTATTTCTGGCTGGTGAATTTGTTTCAGTTTATGAGCAAAGAAATCTTATCCACAATTAGAACAGCCACGATCTGACCTCTGCACAGGATCAGTCCATCATACCATGAAACCAAAGGAGCGCATGTACTAATGATGATGAGACCCGAAACAGTCAGGGGCAAGACTAGCCTTTGGACAAGGCCCTCTTGCTGTTATGGGCAAGCGAAACAAAGCGAGCCCAGACGAGCGCGACAGCTTGAGGACCTTTTGAGATCTGTTTTGCATCTGAAAAGCAATTTATTATTCATGACCACAGAAACAACTAATTTCAATCCAAATCAACCAATGGAGTTGCGTACTATGCTCATCTGTCTTGGCATTGTCGAATATTTGGTGGGTTGAAAGAAATTCCATCATTGCTGGTTACTACAAAACATATACCATCAAATGGCTAATTAGTAACTTTCTTGGTGTAACTGAGTAGTTTAAGCAAGTTTAGTAAAATTTGTTTTCATAAGGTCTAACTTTGGCACGTAAAAATCTATGTGTAAGAATCATTTCAGCGATTGAAACAGTGAACGCATCCAGGTCAACTCGGGTTACAGCAATAGTCTGTCCGAACATCATCCAACATCATCATTAAGCACATTGATACATCCTAGCGCATTGAAACATCCTAGTGATGTGAAATGCGCTATACAAAAGCTACGTATTATTATTAAGTAGGATTGCATGTTCAACGTATACACAAGTAGTATATAAGTACAAAGGCCCACCTATTCCAAGTTGAAGTGTAAAGATGTCAGGGTGACCAGGTTATCGACCATAGAATCCAGTGATTTAAATTGTGAGAGTCCATTAGAGTGTTGCTGTTATGATGTTAGGATGGGCTAGTGTTCTTTGTATGGCCGGCAAGAAAGAATATGAGTGGGGCAGACTCGGATTGCAAGAGCTATCTCCTCTTTTTCATAGTGCTTTTATTCAATTTCTGTGTAAACATTTAAGCGTATCACTCGTGAAGAGTCAATTAGGAAGGATTCATTAGTCTTACATCCACAAAACGACAAAGGTCGAGACATGAATTGCACCACCCTGCACCCTTGCTGGAGGCACCTCCACCCTTTTCGGTCTTTTGGTGGCAGCGGGGATTTTTTAGTTTGCCCTACCGAAGGCCCTCTCGCTGTCTGTAGCAGGCAAACGAAGTTCAGCCCGTCCTGGGCGCGAACAGCGCGAGGGCGTTTTCGAGATCTGCTCTCTTCTTTTTAGACCTTTGAATACCTAATTTTTCTACCCAGTTTTGTAGCTAAAAATCGCCAACTCAGCTGTGTCTGTCTACGCCAGGTGCGACAGTAGAACCGCTTGCCCGATGGCCGGGCAAGTAAACACACAGTCGGGCAAGCCATTTGGCAGTGTAACTAAAAATGCTGCCCGAGATCGGCATAATAATTTTGCAAAGGCAAACCTAAGTAAATACCAAAACTGTATGAAACAAAAATGGAAAAATGCTGTTTACGGAGAACTGGCCAAAACATCGGCAATTATTCGGCTGCAAAAGCGTTCTGCAAAGACGCCCAAAATGAACGCGGCATCTGCATGGAAGTCGGCATAACGTAGTATAGTAAGGCAGTGCAAATCAGAGACAATTCTGCGCTGGCCTGATAACTTTCCAAAAAAAATTAAACATCGCAGAAAATTGTGCAAAGGATTGAAGAAATTACAGAAAGGTAATCGAGTGAAAAAAGACTGAGAGTAGCAGGGCATAAGGTAAGCAAAATGTTCAAATACACGAGAAAGTATATATCACAGCCACTCCAAGAAACTCGGTGCAGTTAGCTCGACTAGAGATACCCGAGTCGCCGAGCTGTGTTATAATGGTGTATGGTTTGTATTTCCAAGTCTCAACTTGCGTATATTGGCGGTAATTTTCTGCACTTGAAACATGATAAATTCTCGACCATGAATGTCCATAGCGAAGATTCAGAAATAATAGTTTGGATAATTTATAAGTGGATTTAAGAGGATACTTGGTCAGAAAGTGGGCAAATTTAGCGAGCTGTGAAACAAGCTACATGAACCCATCAGTCAAGAATCATGCCCTGAACTCTGGGGTATTGAAGATGGCAGGCGTGGTGTCCAGTTCGCCTGGCTGGGTAGTGGTTTTATGAAGAACTTTTGTACTTAATATTTCCAAAGTAGTGTAGCTCTTATCTAAAAATTCTGATTAAGGTAATCCATTTGAAAGATTTTTGATAAGATAAAAGTGTAAATCTTAGCAAGTTTGGTGAAAGGGAAAATGGAAGAATAGACACTAAAATTTATTCTAACACTGAATCTACATTTTTTCAACATTTTTTTTTTTAGAGCTGGTGGGAATCAATTATGCATTCGCTTAAGAGGAATTATATTATTAAATTAGACACCATGAAGTTTTAATGTCCACATTAACTCTGTGTATAGGCGGTGAGCCGGTGGGGTACCATGAGCCCGACCCCCTTCAAGGGAGGGGTTATCCCCCTTGATTTTGAAGCTTAATTTTTTTCCAAAAATTTGTTGCATTTTTGATAAATTTTATTAGATATCACTTGAAAATAACTAAACACTTTCGTATAGAACACTTGACTTTATCTGGAAACATATAAGCTAAATTATTTTATCTACAGTTATAGACAAAAGTTCGTGGTTACGGCGTTATTTCCTAGAACACTATAATCTCTAGAACACTTCATTAACCACTAAACACTTTAATATGTAAACCATAACCACGTTTAGTTACATTACGTATTGAAAATCACAATCTCATCACAAACATATTTTTTTTTTATACACTATGTAAATCACTCGATGTTCACAAAAATTGTATTAATGCTTGTGCTGTCCCCCCCCCCCCAATCCCACAACATGATATCGCCCACACCGGCTTATGCTGAACACATTGTTAAATCGTTCATATCTGAAGATATGATTAATAACACTATTGAATAAATTGATCATTGATTTATAAACTTATGACAAAAATCAATTGATGTGAAAATTGTGAATGGTATACATACTTTATGTATATCTATACATATTATCACACAAATCAATGAAATTTCTGTTATTGTTTCGGCAAGCAAATCATTCGGGCAAGCATTTTCGAGCTGTTTGAAAATTTCACTTGGCCCGATCGGCAAGTGGCCAAAAAAGTTAATGTAGCACCTCCTGTGTCTAC
>JZLH01S0611100.1:37758-50411 GCA_001188425.1 Eucidaris tribuloides
AATTCGATAAACACATTCAGTCTCCATTGACTAGAGACATGGGTGTATTCATAGTATCATGCTAAGCTGTATTAGCACTATATCAAGCATGCAATACCTAGGGGGTGGGGGGTAAGGGAATGGCACATTTTTCTTGCGCACAAGAGGGAGTAACGACACAGAGAACACAACATACTGAACCTACACACACACCACACACACACACCACACAGAGCACACAAACACCAAAGGTTTTTTTTTTAAAATTCTTTCAACTCTGTAATGAATCAACACCCAACAAAACAAATAGCACACGCACACATACAACATACAAAAGCAAGGCACAGCACGCACAGGACAGCAACGCGCAGCGCGGGGCACTGCACACACACACACACACACACACACAACAGCCACACACACACACAGCACACACACAAAACACAAACACATCTCAGATTACATGAAGCATCAATCTAGCATAAGCATGATAAGCCAACATGGATAGACTTGAAAGTAATAATTTTCAATTCGCTACCGAAACACGCAAAACTTCGCGGGAAAAGGGCCTCACTTATGGTAGATCAATGAAATCGTATTGTGACTTACCGCTTCCGGTCTGTAAAGAATAAAAACGCTGCGCTGCAACTTCAAGCGTACGCCTGGCGAATTGGTTCGTAACGTTTGGCATCACGACATCGAAAATTTTAAGCATCTTAAAATTTTTCAGCGTGACGGAACGAACAAACAACTACTGTTCGTAATTAAAACGGATGGCAACGACGTCTAAAACGATCCCAAACGAACTGAGATAGCGTGTGCGACGAATGTCAAAATGTTCATTCGCAATGGATACCAATGTCCAATTCGTCATAGTGTGACGAGGCCTTACTCTGGGATACGTACAACCAAAAATAACAGGCCTTATAAAAAAAAAAAAAAAAAAAAATTAACGAAAATATGCGTTATGCAGCTATGCCAATTCAGTCTCAAGAGAAATTCACCCTTCACCAATGAAGTTGGTAAATATCTCGTTTTGTTACTACTTTTAATTGTTAAACATTTTTGACTTCCTCATTGTTTCAATGCCATGAAAGTACACAAGAGAGCAGTACAATGGGTATACTTGTATCACTTTTCAGTTTTAAAAAATGGGTTAAAATCAATTCATATAAAATCATATCAAATTTCGCCTGGCTCATACACGAATTTTCATGATAAACTGGCCATTCAATTATAGAATATAAAGATTTGGTATAAGTAGTCAAATACTATCTTACCAGTTACAACAGCACGTTGAGTTCCAAACCGTAAAAATGTATACGCACCCACTATGAGATGGTTTTGCAAAAATTTTCAAGTCTGAAGAACAAATTGGCAGTATTGTAGTGTGAGGATATTTTACTCTCACACATTCACTCGATTATACTTACCCGCTGTTGTTATTGGCGACGATAAGCGCGAAAAGCACAGAATCAAACCCAAAGCTAGAGAAAATTATGACGAAATTCACAATTGAAACGCTGAACGAGATCTATGATAATTATAGTGTTCAGTAGTTTTGCTCACTGTCTTCTGCCTATCTGGTTGTGAAAGCCACGTAAGCCTACGCAGTTGAATTGTCACACAATATGGCGTCGTGGTTTAAACGGACATAAATAGTGGTATAAAGTTCACGCATATCGGACCCGCCAACGCAATGCTCCCCCCGGGCCGACCGGAGCGTAGATCGTATGCTGTATCAATACAAGTTTGGTTAAAAATAAGACGAAACATAAAATCACCAATAAAATAGTACCATACAGTCAACGTTCAGAGTATTCTTTCACTTCCAAGTAAAGATGTCAGATAATAAATTTTCCCTTTTCCGCAGCGTTGAGTTGAAATGGTAGCGGGGTCCTGGTAGTAAGCGACATTATCTGATATGGTTATAAGCCAGGAAGTGGGCGGGTGCATACGCGGTCCCCTCCATACGAAAAAGTGGCAAGAAGAAAATAGAATGTTATGGGCTAAGCTTTATTAATCGTACGTTTAAAGAAACAATTTATAATTCATATGAATTCTTTCGCTGCGCCTTTACGCGCTAACAGATTATCTCAGTTCGTGTTGCAAGCGTTTAGGCTTGTCCGAGAAGCAAAGGTAAAGTAAGAAAGAATCGTGTCAATATCAACGTCTAGGCCTAGCGTATAATTAACGTGTTGCTTGGAATAGCAACTTAATATACAGGGGCTCATTGTGTAGCGCAGTGGTGGCAAAAAGCGATTCCTCATTTTTGATCGGCAAGTAAATAATAAAACTGATAATAAACATTTAAACAGAAGATTAAGTTGTCAACAGTCAAGTAGAATGACACGATTCTATAAACGGCCTACCCGAATTTTGGGAAATTACAACACAAGCTTCGTACACTTTAATATTGTTCTGGGAAATAAAGGACCGCGACAAAAATTTCATGCGTACTCAAATGTGCCAAAATGTTTACTAGTCTTTGAAACCAAAGTAATGGATTGTAGCCTAGGACAAGGTACATTATTTTTGGAAAACTGACTGCTGATTACAAGCTTGCAATTGTCGTTCAAAAAGGGACAAATTGATGACGAACTTTAGATTTTTTCGGACTACAGCAATTGACAAATAAGTGGGGAAAATACCTACTCAATCAAAAACAAAATGGACACTTCGATGTATTGGCATTTTCACTTAACTTTAGACTTCCGATGACACGCAGAAAGAACAAAAATAAATCTTCTATTAAGGCGACAATATTGAAGAAAAAAAATCTTATTTTTCAACAAGGTGCAGTGCAAAATAACACGTTTTAGACTGTGAGGAGACTCCCCTCCACACTCCTTCCCCTCTCAACCTCTCGTTACTGCTGAATTTAATGACATACAAAAAAATCTTGCCGTACATTGATTAACCTGAATATACCTAGTGGTGTGGCTGGTGTTGTGTGTGTGTGTTGTGTGTTGTGTGTGTTGGTGTGTTGTGTTGTGTGTGTTGTGTGGGTGTTGTTGTGCTGTGTGGTGTGTGTGTGTGTGTGGGTGTGTTGTGTTGTTTCTGTGTGTGTGGTCTGTGTGTGTGTGTCTGTCCTGTTGTGTCTGTCTGTGTTCTGTGCTCTGTGTCTGTGTCTGGTAGTAGTAGTAGTAGTAGCAGTACTAGTAGTAGTAGAAGTAGTAGCAGTATAAGTAGTAGGTAATATTTTATTCATCTATTTATTCATTGATTCATTTATCACTATATCATCTCTGTCATTAATAATTAGTCAGAAACGTTTCTAGACCTACGTATCAGGTAACGTTTGTTTGTTTGAAAAGGTTTTTTCTGCATTTCAGATATTTTTTTCATAACATTAACATAAATAAGTTCAATTTAGTACAATAACATAAACTTCGAATCAAAAACATAAATTACAAGTCAGTTTACACAAATGCAATTCAGAAAACATTTGAAATGATACAAATTAAATTAATTTGTTATTGTAGAATTACAACGATACAAGAAATAAACATATGAAGTAATGTATTCATAGTGACCAAAATATAATAAATTAAATTATGTACATGCAGAGGGCTACCGTTTTAAGCATAGCTTGAGAAGACGGACAGCCTAAGTAGGTGATAATTTCTTTTGAAACATTTGATCATTAAAAGTACGATGGGTCATATCAAAGTATAAGTCCAGTTCTATTACAGTGTTTCGGCGAAAATAGAGTCCCCCATCCTTCCACATTATCGACGCGTACATGATGACTCTTCGTGTCTATTTAATCCAAGCCACTTTGGAATATACACACAGTTTATCTTTGGCAGGAACGTACACTTGCAGAGAAAAAACAAACGTCTTCAATTCAAGACAAATCAAACATAAAATATACATTTCCCCTTCCCGCTTTAATGTATATCATGAACACTATGACAGCATTTGAGTCAGCTATATATACATCTATACCTCCAAAGATATGAAATCTGTGTATAAAGGTAGGCTTAAGTAGTTGTCCGTAAATCAAAGATTACTCGAAAGTGCGTCATGACGTCAATCATATTCAAATAAACAAAGGAAATGTATGACTTTTCGTGTAAATACCAAGATATCCATTATTACGAAAGTCATAAATCAAAGCGTTTCCCGAGAGAATTAACTTGAAGCGTGCATGTTTTCATCATCGTAATGTGCGCTTTAGAGCGCATTAAACGTTGTAATCACTCAGGAGCGGAGATTTCATGTGACGAGTGGGGGTGAGGGACGAAAATCGGGAAGGCGAAATAAAAATACCCTTACGCAGGGTAAAAAACGCCCCGAGGATACATAGTGTTACTTTATAACCACCTTCCCCCTCATTAATAAAGTTTAATAATATTTCAATCATATTTATCTTTAATAGTTTCGCAGATAACAAAAACTATAAAACATGGTAACAAAATAGAAAAATAATATCAAGTTTTAAAAATCGAGGGAGGACGATCCCCCCTCCCCGAAATAAACAAGAGGGGGACACGTCCGTCCCCCCTCCCGGCATCGCCGCCAATGTAATCACTCATATACGAACATGGCGACCTTTGTAAGAAGTTACTATATAACCAGTCTGTTTCAACGGAATAACATGGAAAAGGAGAGACATTACCTGGTATGGAGGAACCCATTTTCACACACACACACACACACACGCACCATCACACACACACACACACACACACACACACACACACACACACACACACACACACACACACACACACACACACACACACACCAACCACACACTCACACACACACACACACACGCACACACACACCAACCGCACACTCAGGTATATTCAGTTAATCATTGTACGGCAAGATTTTTTGTATTTTATTAAATAATCAGCAGCTAACGAGAGGTTATGAGAGGGGAAGGGTGTGGGAGGGGGAGTTCTCCTCCCACAAGTCTAAAACGTGTTATTTTGCTGCACCTTGTTTTGAAAAAATAAGATTTTTTTTCTTCAATATTGTCGCTATAAATAGAAGATTAATTTTTGTTCTTCTGCGTCATTCGGTGAAGTCTAAGTTAAGTGAAAATTGCCCAATAATCGAATTGTTCCATTTGTTTTGATTGGTAGGTATTTTCCCCCACTTATTTTCAATTGCCTTGTAGTCCGAAAAAATCGTAAAGTTTGTCTCAATTTGTCCCTTTTTGAACAACAATTGCAAGCTTGTAATCACGAGTCAGTTTTTACACAAAAATAATTACCTATGTCCTAAGCTACAATCCCATCTACTTTTGTTTTCAAAGACTAGTAAACATTTTTGGCACATTTTGAGTACGCATGAAATTTTGTCGGGTCCTTTAGTCCCCAGAATATTAAAGTGTACCGAACGCTTGTGTTGTAATTTCCACAAAATTGGGTAGGGTTATAAATCGTGTATCCTATTGACCTGTTGACCAAACTTAATCTTCTTTTAAATGTTTATTTCAGTTTATTATTTACTTGCCGATCAAAAGGGGACATCGCTTTTTGCCCCAACCACTGGCTACACCACTGACCCCTGTATATTGAAGTTGCTATTCCAAGCAACACGTTAATTATACCTGGCCTAGACGTCTGATATTGACACGATTTTCATTACTTTACCTTTGCTCTCGGAAAGCTAAAACCGTTGAACACGAACTGAGATAATCTGTTAGCGCGTAAAGCGCGCAGCGAAAGATTTCATATGGATTAATAAATTGTTCTTTAAACGTACGAATTAATAAGCTTAGCCCATACATTCTATTTCTTCTTGCCAACTTTTTCGATGGAGGG
Source organism: Eucidaris tribuloides (assembly GCA_001188425.1). Lineage (NCBI taxonomy): Eukaryota > Metazoa > Echinodermata > Echinoidea > Cidaroida > Cidaridae > Eucidaris > Eucidaris tribuloides. The sequence goes on from JZLH01S0611100.1 coordinate 43,521, forward strand.
GCGACCGCCCCTACTGCCCACCCCGCCCCCACTTCCTGCGCCTATAACCATAATCAGATAATGTCGCTTACTACAGGACCCCGCTACCATTTCAACTCAAGCTGCATGAAAAGGGAAAATTTATTATCTGACATTTTTACTTTGGAAGTGAAAAGAATATCTGAACGTTGACTGTATGGTACTATTTTATTGTGGATTTTATGTTTCCCGTCTTATTTACAAAGTGTATTGATACCAGCATACGATCTCCCGCTTGACCGGTTGGCGGGTCCCGGAATGCGTGAACTTTATAACCACATCATTATGTCCGTTAAACCACGGACGCCATATTGTGTGACACATTCAACTGCGTAGGCTTACGTGGACTTCACAACCAGATAGGCAAGAAGACAGTGAGCAAAACTACTGAGCACTATAATTATCATAGATCTCTTCAGCGTTTCAATTGTGATTTCGTCATGAAATTTTCTCTAGCTTTGGGTTTGATTCTGTGCTTTTCAGCGCTTATCGTCGCCAATACAACAGCGGGTAAGTTAATCGAGGAATGTGTGAGAGGAAAATAATCCTCCACCACCATACAATACTGCCAATTTGTTCTTTCAGAACTGAAAATTTTTGAAACCATTCTCATAGTGGGCTGCGTATACATTTTTACGGTTTTGGAACTCAAAGTGACTGTTGTAATTGGTAAGATAGTATTTGACTACTTTATACCAAAATCTTTCATCTCTATAATTGAATGGCCAGTTATCATGAAAATTCGTGTATGAGCAGGGAAATTTGATTTGATTTTATATGAATTGATTTTAACCTTTTTTTAAAACTGAAAAGTAGAACAAGTATGCCCATTGTCTGCTCTCTGTGTACTGCATGGCCATTGAAACAATGAGAAGTCAGATGTTTAACAATTAAAAGTTGAGGTAAACAAAACGAGAATATTTACCAACTTCATTGGTGAAGGGTGAATTTCTCTTGAAGACTGAATTGGCATAGCTGCATAACGCATATTTCGTTAATTTTTTTCTTTTTTTTTTTATTAAGCCCTGTATTTTTCCAATATTTTCCAGCCTCCGCATACCATGACAAACGCGATGACAATTGAGGTGTAGCTAGCATCTCTTTCTTATGAAAACGAGGGCCATTCCAGGCTTTCATTAAAGAAGACGAGCTAGCTACATCCCATTGTCATTGCGGTTTGTCTGGTATGCGGCTGTATGGCATATCTTCAGAGGCCACAATAGTCTAGGGTTGATGACCGCCGCTGTAGAAAAATTGGCGAATTGAATTGCAATTGCCTTCCGAAAAATGGCCGTCTCAGAATCAAAACGCCTTATCTCAAATCAATTATCTTGTATCTTATTTTATTGAAAAAAATGTCTAAACCAACAAAATAAAAATTAATGAACTATTTTGCCAATTAATGTGAAGAAATTAGCGATATACTCGTAAGCATTCATTCTGCCACCCTGTATTTCAAGTGTGAATAAACATGATCAAAATATAAAGCATTCCTCTTTGTTGAATATTATTCTTATTCTTAGTGTGATGATGAGTAGTGATGATGAGTGAGTGATAGTGATAGTGAGTGAGGAGTATTAGTGAGTGAGTGTTATGATGTGTAATGTGTGTGTGTGTTGTGTGTGTGTGTGTGTCGTGTGTGTGTGGTGTGTCGTGTTGTGTGGTTGTGTGTGTGTGTGTGTGTGTGTTGTGTTGTGGTGTTGTGTGTGTTGTTGTGTGGGTGTGTGTGATGGTGCGTGTGTGTTGTGTTGTGAATGGTTCTCTCATCCTGAGGTATTGTCTCTCCTCCATTTTATTCCGTGAAACAGACTGGTTATGTAACTCTTACAAATGGTCGCCATGTTCGTATATTAGTTGATTACATTGGCGGCGAGCGGAGGGGGAGACGTGGTCGCCCCTCTTTGGTTATTTCGGAGGGGGGATCGTCCCCTGATTTTAAAAACTTGATATTATTTTCTATTTTGTTACCATTGTTATAGTTTTGTTAATTCCGAACTAATTAATAGATAAATTAAGATATATATTTATTATTTAAACTTTAATTAATGGGGAAGGTGGTTATAAATAAAACATGTTATTCCTCGGCGTTTTTACCTCTGCGAAGGGTGTTTTATTTCGTCCTTTTCCTCGATTTCGTCCGCTACCCCACTCTCACATAAAATCTCCGCTCCTGAGTGGATTACAACGTTTAATGGCGCTCTAAAGCGCACTATTACGATGATGAAAAATTTGTGCACGCTCAAGTTAATTCCTTCGGAAACGCTTTGATTTATACTTCGTAATAATGGATTCATGGTATTTACTACGAAAAGTCATACATTATTTGTTTATTTGTATATATGATTTGACGTCCATGACTGCACCTTCGAGTAATCTTTGATTTACGGACAACTACTAAGCCACTTTAACACAGATTCATATCTTTGTAGGTATAGAATGTATATATAGCTGACTCAATTATTGCTGTCATTAGTTGTTCATTGATATATCATTAAAGCGGAAGGGAAATGTATATTTTTCATGTTGATTTTGTCTTGGATTGAAGACGTTTGTTTCTTCTCTTGGGGCAAGTGTACGTTCCTCCAAAGATAAATTCTGTGTTATATTTGCCAAAGTGCTTGGATTAAATAGACAGAAGAGTCATCATGTACCGTCATAATTTGGAAGATGTTGGGGGGATGGAACTCTATTTCGCCGAAACACTGTAATAACTGACTTATTACTTTGATATGACCATCGTACTTTTAATGATCAAAGTTCAAAAGAATTATCACTAAATACTTAGGCTTGTCCGTCTTCTCAGCTATGCTTAAAAGTAGCTCTGCATGTACATAATTTAATTTTTATATTTGTCACTAGAATACATTACAATGTTATTCTGTATCGTTGTAATTCTACAATAATCAAATTAATTTAATTTGTATTCATTTCAATGTTTTCTGAATTGCATTTGTGTAAAACGACTTGTAATTTATTTTTTGATTCGAAGTTTATGTTATTGTACAGATTGAACTAATTTTATGTTAATGTTTGAAAAAAGATATCTGAAATCAGAAAAACCTTTTCAAACAAACAAACTTACCTGATACATAGCTAGAACGTTCTGACTAATATTATGACAGAGATATTATAGTATAAGATGAATCAATAATAAATAGATGAATAAAATATTTACTCTACTTAACTGCACTACTTCTAGCTACTACTTAGACTGCTACTACTACTACTACTACTACTTCTACTATTATCTTACTTCACTTCTACTTCCTACTACACCAACAAAACACAACTACTACACTACTACTACTTATACCACTACTATACACTACTATACTACTACCTTCTACTACTGACTACTACCTACTTGCTACTTTTTCTAGCTAACTCACTACTACTGATACTACTACTACTACTACTACTACTACTACTACTTACTCTTACTTTGTTCTACTACTACTACTACTATATACTATTTACTACTAACTTACTACTACTACTACTACACTATACTTATAGTAACTACTACTGTCCCTACACTACAGTTTATATCCACTACTACTACCACTACTACTACTACTTACTACTACTATATCTATACTACTTACTACTACTTAAAAAAAGAATACTACTACTACTACTAATACTACTACTTACTGCACTAACTCTACTACCGACTACACTGATAATAATATTATTGTTATTTGTTTCCAACTACAAAAGAATATGCTCGAAAAGAAAAAAAATCCTATTCAAATTCTATAAGATGTCGACTGATCCCCTTCAAGACAAGAATATAATGAAAACATTACCGTCCAAATAGTTCACCGTCGTAAAATATGCGTAAAATTTACATACGAGCGGATGATAACTCAAATTATTTTGTCCATATTGTATTATGTTTTGAATTGATACGTCTTATATTAATAGTTTAAATGTCGAACATATAATTATATAATAACATGGAGTGAAGATTTTTAATTCTACAAAGTCATTTGCTTGAATTGAATAAAACTATTTATTGAATTTGTCTGTCTAGTGTTTCGCCATGTACTGGATACTCCCTTCTTCATGTCAATTCAAAATTTAAGCGAAAGAACAAATCTTTTTAATGTGAACGATTTGATATACGTTCAAAACTCAAGCACGGCAAGAGGCTGGTGATTACTTTATTAAAGGGTTAATATTTGTCCAACATTTCAAGCAGTACCTGTGTAGTTAATTTTATCCTCAAATAGTAACTGCTACGTTTTTAATTACTTGATTGAAATTTTTTTAAATGATGTTTATTCAAGTGTATAAGTAGGTTTTGTGTTTGTGAAAAATAAATGAAGTATTAAAATAATTTTATATAACTATTTAGTCCACGCCAATATTGTAATCCAAGTCTACTGTTCAAGAACATGTCTACATTAACATCGAGTTCTACAACCTGTAAAATACAAGAAAAATAACACAAAAAATCATAGTGAGACGAATTCATCACCATTGACAGTGAAGTCTGAATCCGTTATTCCATGAATAATTCTGTAATCGCACACGATTATTTCCGCCGGATATCTTTTCTAATCCAACAGGACGACGGGCAGAATCAGAATGACTTTCCTTCCATTTCTATTTTATCGCTTGACCCTAAGATTTGACTTGGTTGTAATGTCACTGTTACGAGCCTTAAGATTAGGATGAACACGGCAGTAAATTAACTATCTAAATCTCAGTTTTTGGCGGCTGTCGTTGAAATAATGAAAGGGGAAAGCTGCGACTTTGTTCTGGCAATATAATTCACAATAATTAATGATTGAGAATCGTCCTGCTATATTATCTTGAAGTATAAACAACAGGTAATATACATCGAAGTCGACGCAGTATTTTAATGTTGGGATTTTAATTTCAAATTACCACCGTCGTTAAAATATTGGAAATGACCTTTATTAATTCCTATAGGAGTTAAATAAGCCAAGATAGTTGTATCTTTTTTGTTGGTTTTCTCAGTCCTTATGATGTAATGCAAGCCTTCTATGTATTTTCATGAATAATTGAACCGATAACCCAGAAGCCTGACAGACAGACAGACAGACTAGACAGACAGATCACACTACATACATAACAGCACACACACACACACCACACCACACACAACCACACACAACAACTACACACACACACACACAACACACACTACACATCACACACACTACACCACACACCTACACAGGAACAGACAGATAGACAGCAGACAGACACAGACAGACAGACTACAGCAGCACACACACTACATCGTATATATATGTAATCACACACACACTACACACCACCACACACACACACACAACATTCACCCTGACTATACACAGCACACATTACATTATTACAAACAGATCACACACACATACACAATACACACATGGGTTCATATAATTATTTGTATGTCTGGATATAATTTAAATCGTAAGATTTCCTTTATATGGAAGAGTTTTGTGATTTATCGTATGAAGTGCGTAAAGTTAAATAACATATCTCATTTCTGAACATTAATTTTATTTATTTTGTGATGACCTCAGGAAATAAAATTCCGCAAAATACTTCATATTGTTCCTCTATTACAGTAAAAACCATAATCTGTTGATTTACAGATGATATATTGCTTAATAGTGATGATACGGCATACATCCACTTTATGACTCAACTAATTAAAAATATATGTAGGGACTAGAACCGAAAACAAATGGTGCAAATTGACCTGTATCTACTGGGGGAACTGATTATAATATGCTATTTTAACTTCACTAGATTTTACGTTTCAGTTTGCGCGCTCTATTTCTTTGGTATATCCAAACAAATCAGGCAGCTATTATTTTTTGTTTCTCTCATTATAGACATGAATTTTTATTTAGATCTAATCATGTTACTGAAATTTCAGAAAAATCAGTTTGCTTGTTATAGCAGACAATTAGATTAAGATATGTGTGCCTTAGCTTGTCGATAGGGCCAAATCATTGGGTCTAGAAACGAATGGTTCCAAAATCATATTGGCAGGGGGTGGTCCGGAAACGAAGCTATATCGCAACAATTATCATACAAACCCTGTTAACCATGATCAATTAATTAATTAATTAAATTAATTAATTAATTAATATATTAATTTATTATTATTTACAATTTTTATTTATTATTACTTATTATTTATATTTATATTTTATTTTTTTTTTTTTTTGGGGGGTAAAGCACCAAATCTCCTCAATCATGGACGCCAGTGCCTCGCCATGAACTGTATTTGGTGTGTGTGCTGTGTGTGTGTGTGAGTGGTGTGTATGTTGGTATGTGTTGTGTATGTGTGTGTTGGTTTTGGTTGCGTGTGGTGTGTGTTAGTGTGTGTGGTGTGTGTGGTGTTGTGTGTGTGTGTTGGTTGTGTGTGTTGTTGGTGTGTTGGTGTTGTGTTGTGTTGTGTGGGTGTTGGTGTGTGTGGTGTGTGTGTGTGTGTTGTGTGTGTTGTGTTGTTGTCTGTGTGTGTGGTACTGTGTGTGTGTTGGGGTCAGAACTAATAAGCTCGTTTGCTGGGGCTGTGTTAACTCGGTTAACCGTACCTGCTTGCGGTATGCGAACTATATCATCTGGCTCACGGCTGTACAGCAAATTTCACGGCTACTAGATTCAGTAGCCAATGAATTATCTACTGTTAAATCGCAGAGAGACTGAACATTTTTCTGACATTGAAAAGTGTGCAAGATAGAATTGTATGGTCTATTTCTTTTGCGATTCATTGAACTAAAGAACAAGCATTTGATCATTGAAAGAACCAGTGCCTACAGGGCACACCATATGAACACAATGGAACACTATTGGGAACACAGTGTGATAATATCTTCTAACAGGTTG
>JZLH01S0611100.1:52560-63728 GCA_001188425.1 Eucidaris tribuloides
GAGAGTGCTCGTGGATGTGGGGGGGGCGTGAGAGGCGCGCAGCGTCGTGTTAAAGCACAGAGGCGCGTAGGCATTGGGGAGGCTTGATGAGCATAAAAGCTAATATGTCAAACATGATGAGTAATGAAGCTATCATAGTAGTCCAAGATAAAAAAACCTGGAAGAATAAATATTAGAGTTATTTTCCTTCACTTGCAATATATACATAATGTATATATTGCCAGTGGAAGAATAACTTTCTAAACTTTTATTATTCCAGGTTGTTTATTTATCCATTTGGACACTACTATGTAGCTCATATATCACAGTTTGACATTTACTTTTTAATTGAAGCTCCACAATGTCAGCTTGTGGCTTTAACAGGACTTGGCGATCTAGACAAATTAAGAATTCCAACCAATTTTAAAATTGTGAAATTGCCAAACATTGTTTCAATTTAATTTAAGCCAGTTGGTCCAGTGTACAGCACAAAACTTTTACGACGAAAAAATATTTTACAATTCCAGGCGCAGTTCTGTTACGAGGTATAGCTGGTAGCAGTGCCACTCCTCTGACCGAGTTGTGCGTTTGTCTCCCCATATTTAAAACTTTCAGTGTCATTTTCACAGGAAGTGTTTGAAATACGAAACACGTTAAAAAAACAAGCACCTTTTCTTCAGCAAATTCTGTCATATAACTTATAAACCGATGTTTTAATGAAATTGGGACGACGAATTCGCTTCCTCGTTAGTATAACTACTCAGTAAGGCACAGTCACACCTTGACGATTTAGCCAACGTATGCCTGACGTATCAATTAGGGGTAAAACGCTGGCATACGCTGAACTTTGATTTTTTCCGATTTGCACTTTTGGACGTATACATAGCGTGCTCATAACGAGTTGGACATACGCATACGTATAACTTATATGGAACGTTTCGATAAGTTATAGATAACTTATACCAACGAATGCTTGTCGTGATGCCGACATTCATAACGTATACCAACGATACTCTAACTTACCCATAGCGAGGGGGAGCGTATCGCCGACGATCACTTGTAGCAGCCATTAAAATACATAAACTCGATCACAAACTAAATGTTCTCTCCCACCCAAGAGTAAAACAACATGTAATCTGAGAATAGCAAACTCCTGTGTCTTCCTAGATGTAAAACTAATAGATATAAGAATAGTTTTATCCGTGGTGTTTTTATAATTTACAATAAGTGCAATATTGTGTATGATTTCCACTATCCTATATTTCTTTTGTATCTTCCGATTTCATTCAACCCTTTTCATTCTCCCTCGCCGCTCTTTTTCCAAACCTTCGGTTCTCTGACATTTTGTTGTCATTATTTCTTTGGGAAGCAATTCTGTTAACGGTAATAAGAAAAATGTTAATTCATATGTTGAATTTGATTAAATTGAATCATTTGTTAACTGATTGGTTTACAAATGTACTTTGATGATTAACTTTGATCACGTGTCTAGCAAGCATTTAGATAGTACCCAAAATGTGCATAATAGTAATAATAATAATAATAATAATAATAATAATGATAATAATAATGCGTTACTTTATATAGTGAATTTTACGTCACCATTATTTCACCTTATTATTCAAAAAACGTGCAATATTTATTCATAATTCTCCTCTTTCTTCTGTTCTCTTTTTTCTTTATCCCCTCCCTCCTGTCACTACACTTTATGTTCCTGTTGCTTTCCCCTCTTCCTCCTTTTTATTTTCCCTTTCCCTCCCTTTTCCCTTCCCTTCGATCCAATTTGTCTGTTCCACTTTTCTCTCTGTTCTTTTGTTATTAATATTCCAATTTGTCTGTTCCACTTTTCTCTTCCTGTTCTTTTTGTTATTAATATTCCTTGCACATTATTTGTGCGTATGTTTGCTTGTTTGTGTCTGTTTGTTTTGTGTGTTTGAGTGTGTGTTTGTTTGTATGTGTTTGTGTGTGTGTTTGTTTGTATGTGTGTGTTAGTGTTATATTTGCGTGTGTTTTGTTTGTGTGTGTGCGTGTTTGTGTGTGTGCGATTGTATGTATGCGTGTTTGTGAGTGTTTGTCTATGCGTGTGTGTTTGTTTATGTGTGTGTGTTTATGTATGTGGTGTTTCTGTGTGTGTATGTGTGTGTTCATTTATGTGTGTGTTTGTGTGTGTGTGTGATTTCCACATATTATTTTTCACCGGAAACCATCCCTGTTTGAGGTAATTGTTTTAAAATGTAGAATTATGTACTGTAGATTATATATGCTAAAGTTTTGACGAAGAATGTATGTGTTTACCTTATTTTGAATCATGCCTGTTTAAAAATTAATTTACTACATTAATCTATACCTGAGACTTTTGTTGTTTACGCTGTTTACACATTTCCAACTTTGTTTTTTCGCTGAAACTTTCCTTTTTGATATTTCTATTTTCATTCTTATGTCTGTCACATTTCCCCTGTGTTAATTATTCATATGTATACAAGACTATGGTGTAAATTATGTGTAGTTTACTCATACCAATGGTTGTAATTGCCATACTTTGTAACTCTTTGAGTTGCAATTTTGTGAATAAATAAACAAATGAATGAATGAATAAAAAATAAATAAAATATATATAAATAAATAAATAAATTAATAAATTAATTAATTAATTAATAAATAAATATATGAATAAATAAATTTAAAAATGAAATAAATTAATTAATAAAAGACTGAATAAATAGATAATGCTGAAAAAAATCGATGAACCCTGCTAGACATTATCGTGACGTATTTCGACTTATGAGCAACTTACAAATAACGCGTGTGGACGAATGTAAACGACAGCATAACTTACCTTCAACGTATGGCCCGCGTATGCGGGACGTATGATCATACGCTGGCATACGTCGAAAATTTTGTGCCTGCACAAAAGTTTTCGAAGATCTCGTCGTACTACGACGTATACTAGCGTGCTTCAGCGTACACATGACTTATACAAAACTTATACAGAACTTACCTATAAGTTATTCAACGTATGACAACGTATTCGCAAAATGTTTCATACGTCGGCATACGCTGGCTAAATCGTCGAGATGTTGCCCCAGGCGTGCTTCAGCGTGCACATAACTTATACAAAACTTGCCCATAACTTATTCAACGTATGACGACGTATTCGTCAAATTTTTCATACGTCGGCATACGCTGGCTAAATCGTCAAGGTGTGACTATGCCCTAACGGTTTTTCTCACATACTCACTGCATGTACATCTTTTTGAAATCCTATCCTGGCTACAATTTCTGATAAACTTGATAAAATACACCTTTAAAAATGCGTATTTTCCATGATTAGAAGCGCGTCTTTTCTATGCATATTTTCAAAAAAAATTCTACCGTGGGAGGGTGTATCCCCTCGCAAGTACATGACTACTCAAATACAATTTTCCACATACTTCCTGTACATGTGTTTGAAATCCTGACTACTCCCTAATAATCTTGACAAAATCTACCTTTAAAATATGTATTTACCATGCTTTGAAACACATTTTTTTATGAGAATTTTAAAAAGTCATCTATGTCGGTTGAGTACTTTTCATTTCAAAGCCATTTTTGTGAACCACTGCAAATTTGGTATGCGCGCACCATTTTACGTGTAATTTCTATGGGACGCCATGAATATCACGCATCGTTACCGCTTCACCCCTAAAAAAGCTGAAATGCACTGCTTTGCAGAAATGGCTATGAAAACTCCAAACAAAAATTCACAATCTAAGTGTTGTATTGCTAAACAGAAACACCATATCGGATAAAAAGTGGAAAATATCAATTTTCTTATGAAGGAAAAAATCACTAAATAGTCGTACTGTTTCTGTTTTGGGGTTTTTTTTTCTTGGCCACAAGTCGTAATGTATAAAAATGGCCCGTTGGCTTATTTGGCGGGGAAATCTATGCGACATAAATTTGTGAAAAGTCAAATGAGCTACTTATTAATCGCACGGGAGATGTAATTTAATCGTACTATTTATAAATATTTATAACTCACAGTCCACACCCACATAAAGTCAAACGGATTTGGTAGGTGACCAAATCTATAAATCAGGCAAATTGATACAAATTGAAATGTCTAATCATTTTCATCTCGGTGTAATTTTGTAAAGGGCAGGTAATTCTGTGTTATTTTCACTGACAGCTTACTTCATAACCTCTACATTCGCTATGCGATTTTTATTTTTACATTTTATCAACATAATATCTCTTTATCCCTGAACATCGATACTAAAATGGAACCGAATTATTACGCGGTTGCTGTCTGCATTGGGGCAGTTTCGCACTTCGCCTATTCCATCAAATTCATTAACTTTCATAAATAGTCTTTCAATACGTCATGACAAACTACCTCAATAGTTTTATATTACATGTAGTCCTGCGTATTTCGTGTTCATTTCCTTAAATATATATTTCTTTATTCTCGAATAACGATAGACATGGGTAAAAGGTGTCATGCGCTTATTGGCTGCATTGGTGTAGTTTTGTATTTCGCGTATAACATCAAATTCATTAATTTTTTTTATATACAGTTAGGTCATTACTTAAATACTTCATATACGTTAATTTCTGTAACAAATTCGTAAATCTCCTCTACATTCATCCTGCATATTTTTGTTTTCATTACCTCAAACATATTTCTCTTTATCCTCGAAAATTGACATTGAAACAGTTCAGAATTATTTCCCTGTATACATGTCTATACTATCGCACTTTCGTATGCTTCGCGTATTTCATCAAATTCGCCAATTTTCATGTATTTTGGTTATTATTTGAATGCTTCAAATAAATCGATGACAGAAAGAAAATATTTGAATAATGTTGTAGGTATTTACTTAATAATTATATTTTTAACACATAGCCGTGGCCATGATGAGTTATAAGTTGGTTGAACTCTGTAATGATAATAATTCTCTCATCGTGTATATACCTACATATGCACATGTAAAGTACATAATTATATTTTGCATGTGTGCAACTAGATGATAAACAGTTGTCCCGTTGCATAATACTATCTCGCTATTGTTTTGTGTTTTGTTTTGCTTAATTTTGTTTCGTCATATGTTTACAAGTGTTTATCCGTTTGTTTTACATGTACTTTGCTTTGTCGTTGTTTTGTTGTTGGTTTGTTGTGGTATATATCCTATAATTATTGCCACTAAAACAAGAATAACTGACCTTGTAAAGTCGGTTATGTAAAGGCGGTGGCATACCGTGGATTGACACAATGTGGTTAAGGCTAGATTTGAAATTCCGTGGATTTGACGCCATCGCAGTGATCTCACATAAAGCATGCGTCATGGAGAGGTTACGGTCATGTGAACCATCAAACTAGAACAAAAGGAAGCCTGCTAAGTCTTGAAACAATGGTTTATATCGCTTTCAATCTCCCGTTAATATAAATGAACAAAATACAAAGGACAAGTGACTGAATCAGCCAACACAAAGTGATATCGCAGTAAAAAGCGAGCTGTTAGAAAATTAGCGGCGAAAACAGACTTTTTTCGTACAAAATTGTTTTATTCTTTCTTTCCCTACTTTGACATGGATTAAGATAATGACTTGCATTAGTAGTAATAATAGTAATATCAATAAGTGTAGTAGTAGTAGTCGTCGTCGTCGTCGTCGTCGTCGTCGTAGTAGTAGTAGTAGTACATACTAAAAAATAAAGGTGCGTAAAAGGTGCAACTTTGCGGAAATAGGTGCAGAGCAGTTTCTGCCTCGGTATTCGAGCAAATCTGCACCTTTCATGGTTGAGCTCTCGCCCCACTACATCATGTTTGCAAGTTTGCGCCTTAAGGTGCAAGTTTGCACCTTTTAGGTGCAAGATTGCACCTTTCAGGTGCAAGGTTACACCTTTTAGGTGCAAGTTTGCACCCTACATGTGCAAGTTTGCACCTTATAGGTGCAAGATTGCACCTTTCAGGTGCAAGTTTGCACCCTACATGTGCAATTTTGCACCTTTCGGGTGCAAGTTTTCTCCTTTTGGGTGCAATTTTGCACCTGAAAGGTGCACGTTTTCCCTCCAAAAGACTAATTTCGTAATGTATTCAAATTTATGGATGTCTTGTCTTCCAAAGCCTGGTGATGAGTTATTTCTTTCACCTGTTTCTATGAATACAATTTCAATACTGAAAATGCAACTTGCATACATTACACCATTTTCTATGATGGACAAGCTCAGATGAGCTTTCCGGTTGTCAAGAACAACCTTTGTTTAAAAATATGCATGGAATTTGAATATATTACCAAAACGGCCTGTAGGTCCCATTTTGCACCTTGAAAGGATGAAAATAATGCACCTTCGGCTTCAACACTATATAATTATGTGAAAACAAACACCTTCACGGCCAGCGTGTTGGCCAGGTTGGTAAAGCGTCTGCCTCACGTGCGGAAGGTCGCAGGTTCGAGCCCAGGTAAGTTCATATTTGTACGGGTTTTTCAATATTTGTAAATGTTAATTACTAAAGTGTATTATAACGTAAATACTATAAATAGCACTGGAATGAATGTGAATTGCGATTCACACACATAAACACACAGTTTGCAAGAAAAAGAAGAATACTTTTTTTATTTTCTATGGTGTAACTTTGCACTTTTCAGAAAGGTGCAAAGTTGCACTTTTAAAGATGTTCCCAGTGTGACACTGGTCTGCACCTTCAAAGGTGCAAAGTTGAGCCTATTTTTCTTAGTGTGTAGTAGTAGTATAAGTAGTAATAGTAGTAGTCGTAGTAGTAGTAGAAGTAGTAGTAGAAGTAGTAGTAGTAGTCGTAGTAGTAGTAGTCGTAGTCGTAGTAGTAGAAGAAGTAGTAGTCGTCGTCGTAGTAGTAGTAGCAGCAGTAGTAGTCATAGTAGTAGTAGTAGTAGTAGCAGTAATAGTTGAAGTAGTAGTAGTCGTAGTCGTAGTCGTCGTAGTAGTCCTAGTAGTCGTCGTAGTAGTAGTAGTCGTCGAAGTAGTAGTAGTAGCAGTCGTAGTAGTAGTAGTAGTAATAGTAGAAGTAGTCGTCGTCGTCGTAGTAGTAGTAGTCGTCGAAGTAGTAGTAGTCGTAGTCGTCGTAGTAGTCGTAGTAGTCGTAGTCGTCGTCGTCGTCGTAGTAGTAGTAGTCGTAGTAGTCGTAGTAGTAGTAGTAGTAGTAGTAGTAGTAGTAGTAGTAGTAGTAGTAGTCGTAGTAGTCGTAGTAGTAGTAGTAGAAGTAGTAGTCGTAGTAGTAGTAGTAGTAATAGTAGTAGTAGTAGTAGTAGTAGTAGTAGTAGTAGTCGTAGTAGTCGTAGTAGCAGTAGTAGTAGTAGGCCTACTAGTAGTAGTATGTGTAGTAGTGTTTAGTTCATTGTGCATTCAACATAATCTAAGGTTTTCTGTCGTATCTCCTTTGTTGTCCAAAATGCATTTTCTTTTTCTCAATACAATTTAATTACAATACGGTACATTTACGTGTACGATTCTACGAGCATTTATAATCATCAGTTTGATAGTACACAGGGGCATTCTTACTTTCCAAAATCAGTTAGAAAATCTATATTTTCTACATTTTATTTACCCAGCAATTTTGGCTTATTTTGTGGAGAATTCAGCTCCATGGCCAATTAAACCAGTCGTCTACGTTATGCTAGATTTAACCACTCGATGCAAGCTTGTCAAATACAATTAGAAAATCCAATGCCAATTAGTCATAATGAAGGGGACGTAAATTTAGGTCATTTATCGGGCATCATTCAATTTTATGCTAAAACGAACGATGCTCCCTCCATTTAGTAGCTAAATTGATGAAATTGCATGACCGACAAAGCATATTTGCAAAAGCAGTGGTTGGAGGATCAATGAAGAGGAAGGGGAGGGGAACGAGCAGGGAGGGAGGAGGGGAGGAGGAGGGGTAGGCGGGAGATGATGATGGACGAAGGAGAGAGGAGGGAGAGAGGAGGAGAGAGAGCAGGAGGAGGAGGAGCGAGGAAGGAGGTTAAAAATGAGGAGCACGGGCAGAAACAGAAAACTGTCAAAAAAGAGCTGAATGCCATAAGGATACAAAATATTTAAATCCAAGAAATGGTTCAACAAGTCAAAGATGTAAACTTCCGATTTCTCAACAGTAAAAACGAGGGGGCGCCCTCCCCCGCCTGAATCTGCCACTGAGGAGGGGGTAGGAAAAGTATGCTCAATTATCATTTCATAAACAGGCGTATTCCTTGTTTTCGCCTGCTCTTCAAAGAAAACGTAGAATTCGCGGTGGCCTTAATTCATTCAGGAAATCGGCAAGGTCATAACACATCTCTCTTACGTCTTCATTACTCACCCACTCACTGTTCCATTGTTGTTTTCCTGCTTTATGTACTCATGATTTTGTTACTACAACACACATGTATCATCATAACCTCAGTTTACAAGTAAGCACATTTTCGAATAATCCGTGTTGGAATATTACTTAGATTCTGTTTGTAAAAGGAAGGAACATCTTAATCTGGTGAGTACTAGTGTATACATAGGTTTTACATGTTTGTCATAGTTTTAGACTATCATGACTCATATGGACTTTGTAGGTTTGTAATAATTTTGTGATATCATGAAGTGTATGGAATTTGTAGGTTTGACTTGAGTTCGAGTTTGAGTGCATTTCCTTCTGTACAAAAATATGAACGTTACAAGAAACTTGAATATGATACATATACAGACACATTTTGTTATACGATTATACATTATGGTACTTGAAATATGATACGTAAATGACACTTTCAGGGTATTTTGATTTCTGAAATGAAATAAGTTACAAAAGTAGTGTTACATCCGACTACATATTGGGCAATGTATATCAAGATATGGAGTGTCATCATAAGCGCTGTAAAATATAAGTTGAAACAAGTTTGTGTGCAGAAGAGGTAGGCTATGTGCCTGTAAATGAAAAAAAAGGTTTGTAATAATAATAGTTTCGTGATATCATGACGAATATGCCCGAAGACAGCAAATATTGTAACTTCTCTGCCCAATTCTGTCCCAGATGGATGCATGTTTAACTCTCGCAGTGCTACTTATTACATCTTATGATCTTTACAGTGAAGGCGTCGTATAACAAATGTTTCCAGTTTAAAAAAAAATATGTTGTGAATGAAACGCAAGCATGGCATGGAAGATATAGTTATGGTAAAACAATAATGCATACATACATACATACATACATACATACATACATACATACATACATACATACCTACATACATACATACATACACATATACATACAGACACATATATATATATATATATATATATATACATTCATACATATACATATACGTACATACATAAATACATACATACATACATACATACATACATGCATACATACATACATACATACATACATACATACATACATGGCATACATACCAGGACCCAGAGGAAGAACAGTAGTATTGCTTTAATAATGCTGCATTCGAGTAATCCTCCGGAGTATGTATATTATTCTGTTTTGATATATCATATGTGTAATTATGTATTTTTTCTGTATTATTTATATGTATGATTTTCTTTTGTTCTTATAATTTCCGGAAATAAATACAAACAAACATACAGACAGACAAACAGATATAAACGTACATTTATATAGCTGCGCTGGTTCGGAGCTCCTGTTTACTTAAAAGGGTAGATTTTAAAATTGGATTTGCATCGATCTTTTAAGGCATTATAACATTGTGAAAGCCCCGTTTAAAAAAAGATGTCAATCTTTGCTATCTGATATATTTGGCAATCATTGGCTCTTCAACAATATCGTTCAGAGCTTTAAATGAAGGAAAAATCTTATGACCGGTTTTACCATACTCCATTTTCCCCATTGACTTCAGTTTAGGAAAAAACATTCCGGAACGACTGGATAATGTTGGTATTCATCCATAAATATCTTGATGGTAGCAACATTATTTTCAAACCTTGTGTACTGTTAGATGTTTATCAATTTGGACATCATTATATACCTCAGACATTGGAGTTTTACTTTTTAATCGCGCATCAATCATGATCAACAATACCTTTAAATCTTTCCGTGACCAAATACAGAGAGAGAGACAAGTGAAAAATCTATTATATCGCATTTTCTCCTCTCTAAATAATCCCTTTCATTCACTTAATAATAATTCTTTAAAAAAAGATGTTTGCCTTGGATAATTTAACATAACAATGTCAGAATTGTGAGACTTGGTATTTGTTTCTGTTTCATCGCGTCAATGCCGGTAACCAGTGATAGCCTGGTGGTGTTGTCGCAGCCTGGATAGCTGTAGATGGCGTTTTCGAAACCTGGTTCATTTTTTCTGACATGTTTGTTAAAAATATAGATCAGCAGTTGCGATCTAAAATACAGAGAGAGACGAATGAAAAATCTATTACATCGCATTTCATCTCTCTGAATAATCCCATTCATTCACTTCACAACGTCATAACATCACAATGAAAACTGCATAATTATGTCTTAATCTAAAATCCGTATTGTTTTTTACATATCTTTTAGTTGTCGGGGAATTAAATGAGTACAAGCATCTTTATCTGCTATTCCTAACCCGATTTTGTAACTTCCTTTTCTTTCTTTCTTTCTTTCCAAACTATATAAGTTTTAGATTCTGACAGTTTTATAAGATATTTTCAGAATGTCGGTCACGTTGTTTATATGATGCAGTTATTGTAGTTAATGTTTCTTTGTTGCGCACGACGTCACCAGAACGTGTTAATGAACGAGTTGGCGTTATCTTTGATGAGAGAAATGGGTTGCACGTGCACAAAAACTACATCCATTACACCCACATTTTTGTTCAGTATTATGAAGCATCGTTGTTTAATCCGCAAATGAGGAGTTTTAACTCTACAACACATTAACTAAAGTCGAGTAAGATATTACCGGTACTTAATATTCCTTCAAAATGGCAACGACCGACTATAAAAATTGTCAACTGTCCTACACACTTTTCCAAACACGCAAAGTTATATCACAATTTGCAAACTGCCGCCCAGATATCGTATTAAAATTTGTATTGAGAGTTTAATGAAATCCAATATCCATACAAGTTTTAAAATCAAATCTGAAAACTTACCTCTTTAATCTAGCATAACACCTTTCTTTTATTTCCTGAACACATTTCCCCGTAAATTACATTTACATTTATGTTTCCATTACGTTTCTTTGTATATC
>JZLH01S0611100.1:64482-75221 GCA_001188425.1 Eucidaris tribuloides
TTATATGTTATATTCCTCACTGTCGTTTCTGCTTTCTGAACGTGATGTACAAGTGTAATGAGGTGTATAATGATAATACATGATGATAGATAATGATAGATAATGATAGATATGTTACTCTTCAATGTCAACTTAAAACTGTGCACAATTATTATGGTTTATTTCTCAAGGATTCAAACGTTAAAAAGGGGTCCTTGAGTGTTTTTCGGTCACTTATTAATTCCTTGGTTGGTTAGTTAGTAATGGTGGATGGATTGGTTAATCGGTTGATCGGGTTCTTGCTTGCTTGCCTGGTTGCTTGATGGTTGGTTGGTTGCCTGGTTGCCTGGTTGCTTGGTAGCACTGCAAAAATTGAGGTGTTAAATTTAAAAAAGGGTGTTGCACAATATGAATACCGGAAAGTGATGAGTTTTCAATACCCTTGGTTTCAAAGCCACTGGCTAACATTTACCACAGTTAAAAAAAATGTGAGCTACATAATCCTCCATGCTCTAAGTGTCTTTGATAGGTATAAAAATAAAGCCCTGAAAAAAAATTGTATTTCAAAATGATTATTTAGTGCTTTAAAAAAGTGAAAATCGTAAGTTGACCGGATTCACCTGCCTATTTCCTTCCATAGACTTACTGCGGATCTACGCTATTTTTTACTCGCCCCTAGTACTAATTGTTTATTCATTCATATCTTGCCAGTGGAAGCATAAATTTCCTAACTTATGTATTTTAGGGTGTTTACTTGTCCATTCAAACACTACTATGTAGCTCAGATAGCAAAGTTTGACAATTTTTTTTAATTTGAAGCTCCATAATGTTAACCTATTACTTTAAAGCCAATGCTCTTGTTGGTTGAAATAATTCGTTTGGTGTTTAAATAACAAATATAGTGTTAAAATTTTATACCACGTCTGGTATTCATATTGTGCAACAACGTGGATGTTAAATTTAACACCTTAGTTCTGCATGCAGTGTGGTTGCTTGCTTGCTTGCTTGCTTGCTTGCTTGCTTGCTTGCTTGCTTGCTTGCTTGCTTGCTTGCTTGGTGTCACTGCAAAAACCGAGGTGTTAAATTTAACACCAATTAGGGGTGTTGCACAATACGAATACCGGAAAAGTGTTTTCAACACCTTTGGTTTTAAAGCCAACGTTCTTGGTGGTTGAAATAATTCGTTTGGTGTTTAAATAACAAATATGGTATTAAAATTTTATACCACGTCTGATATTCATATTGTGCAAAACCGTGGATGTTAAATTTAACACACTAGATCTGCATGCAGTGTAGTTGGTTGGTTGGTTGGTTGCTTGCTTGCTTGTTTGCTTGCTTGCTTGGATGGTTGGTTGGTTACTTTGCTAGTTATCCATTTGTGGTGGTAGTAGTAGTAGTAGTAGTAGTAGTAGTAGTAGTAGTAGTAGTAGTAGTAGTAGAGGTAGTAGTAGTAATAATAATACTATTTATTGAGAAATATCGGGCAAATATGAATAAAGTTATACTTTGAACGACCAATAACACATGACAACGTGAGCACACCCCACCCCCGTCTTTTGGTTTACAACGTATCACTAAGTGTTCATTTTCTCACCAAATTATTGATGTCTGTGAACCAATCATGTTCAGAATATCACATTTTACGCATTGTTCTCAATTTGTCAAACATTCAAGAAAATGTAAACATAATGATTTGGTGGGTACAAAACAAATGGATGGTTCCTGACAATTAATGTCATGATGTTTCTCATTTTGTACTTTTCAGAATTCTTACAATTTTTTGTTTTCCTTATTTGTCCGATTTTTTTTCAAACATTGATAGATCAGTTCCTCTGGTTTTCTGCTTTGAGTAAAATAATTACGTGTACTTTGCTAAATATCGGATATCTCCTTTAAGAGTTTAGTAAACAAACAATGAGAGACAACTTAACAAGTCTCGTGACTTTACGCAGCACTACCGATAGAAGGAAAAAAATACTTATTTAGAAGATTTTGGCTTTCATTTCATAAATCTACATGTCTTGTCTTCTTAGATTTAAAAAAAATGCCATGTTGTGCCAAATAGAGTATTTCCATCTTGGACTCTGTTTCAATAAGCTGATTACCATCGATCTAAGAAATGAAATATTAAAATGTGGATTTCATGATATGAACCTCATTAAAAGTTAGAGCTACCCCCCCCCCCTTGTATAATTCTCTGTATTAATCCTTATTCGCCACTCGCATCTATAAACATTGTTTTTTTCATTTCCAAACAGTAACTTAAACTGTCACATCAAAATTTCGGGTATTAGTTACCATGGTAACGCGTAGTCTTTCAACGGCGACGGATACAAGATTGTTATCACGGTCAAGGTCTATGATGCAATTGATGAGCAACAACGGCATTAGTCAATGTGCGCAAAACACTAGTTGGATTCTATATAATATCATAGGTGTACGTGATGAAATCACCATATGTATTCCAAGTAGAAAAGGTCTCTGGAAAAAGGTCTCGAAACCATTGCATAAGGTAAGAGGATTTTGGCATTGACGTCAACGATAGGAAGTGCAAGGGCGATTCCCATTATGTCCTTGTCATGAATACAGGGAAACCTGCCCTCAAACTATGCTCAAATATTGACGTGTACTCAATTGCATGGAATGCCGACTCATTGACCCGTGAAGTAGGTCGCCAGTGTTAATTAAATTGAGGACAATTGCTACACCTCAGCGTTCGGTGTTAAGATTCGGAGACGTCGCAGCGACTGTCATGACTTATCAGTCGTGGCGACTCGGAAGATCCAAAAATGGCTAGTGATCTCACTAGGCCTCAGTCACATTTGACTGCGGACACCGTACGATAACTTTAGCTACGATGTATCGTACGATTCTGGGGGCATTACAGATGGCTACGGTACTAAGAGGTTTGCGTTCACATTATCTACGAGCATCGTGCGATTTCTTGTGCGTGCCCTTGAGTTCAAGCAGGTGCAGAGGCTGTACGGATATCGTACAGCTATCGTACAGAGATCGTGCGATATCAGTGCAGTTACCCTGCCGTCTCCTCAGCCTCTTCACAGATATCTTGCAATATCGTACAGAGATCTTACGATGACCCCATGAGGCTGCCACCTCCGTACGATTTTTGTTACTCGTCCCCAAATAGCCTTGGTCACATTTGGCCTATACGATGACTTTACGGGGCCCGTAAACTCATCGTATCTTACGTATCGTGCGATCTCCGTACGGTGACAAGCTTTGACTGTACGATTTTCGTATGATTTCATGGACTCCCTAGGGGCATGGTAGCCTCTACGATTTTGTTTAGCGTGAAGGTTTGACAAATTTTTAAAATCGTAAGCCCGTAGACTTGTCGTAGATGGCATCGTACGATCGACGCAGGACATCGCACCGAGGCTTTGCGCTGATCGTACAGTCATTGTACGATATCGGCTATTGTTGTGGGTACTCGAACACTAAAATGACACAATGGCTATACACATTCTCTGTGAACGCCCTGCACGATATCGTACGATATCGTATAATCTCTGTACGATATCGAACGATCTGTGAAGGGGCCAAGAAGACTACAGGGCGATCGTGCGATCTCTGTACGATAGCCGTACGATCTTCGTACAGCCTCAGCATTGGCCCGAACTCAAAAGACCCGTACAAGAAATCGCACGATGCTCGTACGTAGATCGTAGCCCGTCGCCATCTGGGATGCCCTAAAAATCGTACGATAAATCGTAGATAAAGTTACATACCGTGTACGCAGTCAACTGTGACCCGATGCTTTTTTTTTCGTTTTCGTACGATGAATGTACAATCAGCAAACAGCCTCGATGCGATGTCCCTGCGTCGATCATACAATATTATCTACGACAAGTTTACGGGCTACGGGCTTACGATTTTCAAAAATTTGTCAAATTTCACACTAAACAAAAATCGTGGAGGCTACGATTCCCGTGGGGAGCCCGTGAAATCGTGCGAAATCGTACAGTCAAAGCTTGTCACCGTAGGGAGATCGTACGAAATGGAAGATACGACGAGTTTACGGGCTCCGTAAGGTCATCTTAGACCAAATGTCGCGGCGACGTGTCCAACGTCGCGGAGACTATTCAGTTTCCGCAACTGATGGAGACGTCGTGGCGACGTCGCGAAGACGTCCTCGAGACTTTGGCGACCAGTTGCCAACTTGAGTCTCCGCTGGTCGCGGAAACGTCTCTGCGGTGTCCCCTTGAGACTAACCGGGTTTCTGAGGAGTCGTGGGAAAATTAACTAAACTTGTTCGATTTGGTGGGGGTGAGGGGAGACCTCTTTCAGTCTGCAGCAGTTCTCGGATGTGTCTGCAAGACGTCTCCGAGACGTGCTGGAGACTGGAAGTCGCAAGGAAACGTCGCGGAGACTTCTCCCAGATCTGCTGGAGACTGCATGGAAGGAGTGTCCTACACACCCCGGAGATCCACGCAGTCTCAGTGAGACGTCGCAGAGCCAAGATTCGTCAACTGGTTGCTAACCAGTCTCTAGGCCAGAGAGATACTAGTCTACGGGCACAGACTTTATTTTGGCACTAAAATTCCACAGCGCTTTGAGCCAAGGCTTATTGGTTAGGGCTTGTCTGGAGCAGATAATACATGTGGCCTATGGAAGTATTAGTTTGCAGCACAGATTTTTCAGACCCTGATTTCAGTAGCACGATGGACAAGGTTTTGTACCTGCAAACAAGTGAGATACAACCTTTCTTCGTGTCCATCCTGTCAAGGTGTGTACAAAATATAGGATCCCAGGACACGAGCCTGACTATTGAGAATTGGCGAAACACCCCACCCCCACCCTTTTAGGTCTGCCTTTGCTCCAACCTAGGATTGAGACACTAGTTGAAATAGAATGAAAAATGTCCCCACATTAATTTAACGTGCCTCTTCCCCAAAGCGATAGCCAGTGTTGCAATCGAGTACTTTTTTCCGAATACCAAGTATACTGTCATATTACTTTGACTGCTGAGTTGAAAGGGAGGTCGAGTACTCCGATATTCGAGTACAATTTTTAAATGTCGAGTTCGGAGTATTTTGTAGCTCGAGTGTACAAGAACCGTTGTTCGACGGTGCGAATGCTTGGAAATTCGAGTACAAGTACAGGTACGAGTACTCTGAAAACGGTACTCGAATAGTACTCGAGTATGAGTACAGGGTGCGAGTACTACGTCACTGTTGATACCCCCATGTTTCCCCACTGTAGAAGGATTTTGGCCACACCACACCACAGGAATGGGACAAACTAGTCTCGGTTCCAGACCATGCGACTTTTTCCATCCCCAGAGTATCAGTACTCTCCCTCTCCGACTTTTTCTACCTTTACACTGCCTAGTAAGAACGGGACCTCACCACAGGCCACACTAGTCTTAGTTCAAGACAGTTAATTGATGATAGTGATTTCTCTAGTATTATAGGATACGTTTTTACGTCTGGGAGCCAGACTAGGGACAAACTAGATATATGATTCAATTCATCTTAAAGCCCCAGGCTAACATAACAACGACCACAGTTTAAAAGAAATATGAGCTACATTATCCTCCATACTCGAAATGTCTTTGATAAGGTCTAAAAATGAAACCCTGAAAAATGTATATTTCAAAATGATGATTTAGTGCTTTAAAAAAGGGAAAATTTACTAGCACTTAAGTTGACCGGATCCACCTACCCATTTCCTCCCATAGACTTACTGTGTGTAGATCTTGGCTATTTTATCCTCCGCCGCAGTGGAAATTGTTTATTCATGCATATCTTCCGAGTGGCAGCATAACTGTCCCAACTTTTGTATTCTAGGGTGTTTATTTGTCCCTTTAAACACTAATAGCTCAGATATCAAAGTCTGACCTGTTTTTAATTGAATCTCAACAACGTTAGCCTGTTACTTTAACTCTGAACGTGCCGGAGATATTCCATTATACACATTGTGTGCAATGTGTTGTGCATGTTTGCACCTTTGACATTGTAAGAGTGAAAGGTAAATGGCATCATTGGGAGTAGTCCTCAACTTGGCTTGGGTTAGGGTTGGGGTTAGGGTTAGGGTTAGGGTTAGGGTTACAGGTTCCTAAAGCCAGGTAAGTGACATGATTGGGGGTAGTCCTCAACTTGGGTTAGGGTTAGGGTTAGGGTTAGGGTTAGGGTTATAGTTACAGGTTCCTAAAACCAGGTAAGTGACATAATTGGGAGTAGTCCTCAACTTGGGGTAAAATTATTGAATCAAGTCAACTGGTCAAGGATTCTACTGTGAAAATATTATTTTGTTATCAAAACTTGACTCATTTGAAAATAACTTCCATCAGTATGCCTTGTGACAAACAAATTTGTTGTGTAGCTTTCTAAGGGATTAATTTCTTTCTTGGCACGAGAGAAATAAAGTGCTGGTATGTTTATGTTTGATTCTCCTTAAGTAAACAAATTCAAGACAAATCCTTCCAGCCAGGAGATACACTCGAGCTTAGTGTATAGACTGGTATATCTTTCAACCAGTTTGGTTTGAGAGGCATTTTTTTCTCTCCCAATCATGTCACTGCCCTTTAAAGGGAGAAGGCGCCAGGCATAAGTTAAGAAAATAAATGACATTGCGAGTATTGTGAGAATTGTGGTACATGGTGACAAAAACAGCCTAAATAAGGGGTACTGTGTGATACTAACCCTCATCAAGGCCTTATGAATTATTAAACTTGTGTTTATTTTACGTCTTTGTAAGTTTACCTAAGACAAAACTAAATTGCAGAAACAGCTATAGGGGAGGAGTTATCAATTACAACAGTGCATACTATTACCACGGTGCGGCTAACAATCACGTCTGCGTGGCATGCATTTGTGTCACGCATGGTCAGCTCCCTGCAGTGCACGTGCAATCTGATTAGTTGGCAAGAACTCAAATATTTTCTTAACTTATGCCTGTTAGTTGCTGGTGCCTTCTCCCTTTAATGCAAGAACAGAAAGGCACTGGCCGTTGTTGGTTTTGAAATATTACAGCGGGACCACCATCTAATCGAATTCGTCTATGTAATGCACTTTGGAGCTTTCTTTGTCGAATTTTGCACACACACAAAAAAATCCAAACCATTTTATAAAGAACTTACACACTTACTCAACGACCAGGCATAACACAATGAAGGTTACTCTAACTTTTTTTTTCAGATATTTCGTATTGGTTTGATTGGTTGAATATTTTTGAAACCAAGGTTTACACCAGATGTTCTCGTTTTAACCAGTGTCAAAAAGTCTTGTCCCTTTAAAATTACCCGCTTTCTGCTCCAGCTTGCGGGTTTCGCACCCTCCTTACAAACATTTCAAAAAGAAAAAGCTGCACGACATTGAACAAGGGGCGCAGAGGTGACGTTACCCCCCCCCCCCCACACACACACACACACATAGTGGCCTGTGCGCATGTGCCCGTTTTCCCAATTATTGACAAGAAACAGCCTGAAATGAAGACGAATCAAACATGCTAAGATGTACATACTCTAATTGTCTGTCGATGGTTACACAACTTCAGGTCATAAAACTCAACCTGATCTTGGTATCGTATTTGTGCCTTGTTGAAGATGGTGCACGCCTATTCAGAGGTACCACGGCCCACGTAATTACAGCAGATAATTGGGACGTATTGACGAAACACGATAATCCTTTAATAATAATCCAATTATCCTGTAACAAATCCTCCTTGCAAGGAACAATACCAAGGATTTGAAGTGTAAAGACATCTTTGTACAATTGTGCTTTAGCAGAACGTTATTTTAATTGTTTTTATTCCTGGTGTCACGCCAGTAGAATCCCAGTACCTTCCCCAATTATCAATCGATGTAGGTCTTATGAATATAAAAGGAGAAAGCGCAATGGCGAGACACGGTAACAATGGACACCGTGTAAATGAATTGAGACCACTGCGAAAAGGGTTGAAGCTGGGTATTTTGAGGGTGACTTGTCCTCTTTCTATTGTGTTATTTGCATTAAATAACGTCCAAGTTCAGAGAACTGTAGAAAGGGGCAACCACCCATGCGGCTATGTAGTTTATACTGTGCACAAAAATAATTAAATTCACATGACATTATTTATACATCTATATATGCTTCTGACGTTAAAGACAGACTTATTGTGGAGCTTCAAATTAAAAAAATGTCAAACTTTGCTATATCTGAGCTACATAGTGTCTGAATGGGCAAATAAGCACTCTAGAATATACAAGTTTGGAAATTTATGCTGCCACTGGCAAGATATGAATGAATAAACAATTAGTACTCGGACCGAGTACAAAATAGCCTAGATCTACACACAGTAAGTCTATGGGAGGAAATGGGCAAGTGAATCCCCTCAACTTACGATTTTCACTTTTTTAAAGCACTAAATAATCATTTTGAAATGCAACTTTTTTCAGGGCTTCATTTTTAGACCTTATCAAAGACACTGATAGCATGGGGAATCATATAGCTCAGATTTTTTAACTGGAAATGATGTTATACAATGCCTTTAAATCTCGAGTACATCGAAAGGAATACTCGTATTCAGTCACACACTAAAAGCACTGTTAATATTGTAATGTAACGTATGTTTGAACATTTAATTTGCCATCGATGCATATTTTACAGCCATTTAATTTGTCGTTAATTGGTAAAATTGTGAGAGTAGATATGTATCGATATGTTTTATTCAATTGAATTAAACCATAATGGTTGCGATATGAGAATAAATAATTACATCTATCAATTTCACTCGTATTTTCTTTATATTATCTATGCCAAATGTAACGTGAATAATTCGGTCGTTGTTGCAATTTACGCACATTTACACATGTACAATCATTATGGAGTGATGTGAAGTGCAACAAACTATTCAAATTAAATTGAACATGAAAATGTTATTGAGAAAGTTGTTAACATTTCAGAACATTTCATGCTACAAACAGTGGCGAAAAAAAAAACTAGAATATTCCAATGTTAAAAGTGGAGAATACAATCAAAGGTCCATAGTCAATATAAAATTGAATTAAATGAAAACGCAGCACATTTGTTTCCACATGATGTTGACTGGTTTGAATAAGTGACAGAATACTTTAATTATTTCCTCTTCCACCCTGTAAAACGTGTCATTGCAGAAAAAAAACAAATAAATCTGAACATTGGCTTATTTCAAAGACTATGTCGTTTTGATTGTGTTTTAAGCAAATACATGACTTTTCGTGTACAAGTTCAAAAGGCAAAAAGACACGTCGTAAGTTCTTGATCTGGACTTTATACGTATGGGAGCGTAAAATAGGTTTTTATGAACCCTTTATACAAGTTATTTTCGATGGTAGGATAACAACCATTACCATGAGAGCCTTATAAAACTGCATTTTAAAATTTAGTATAGTGCATGTTCGACGGCTCTTTGTTGGTTATATTGACCATGGTGGAAAAAATAGCGTCAACACCTGATTAAGAGAGCTGTCATTTCATTTTTTACTAGATGTTTTACATAGTAGGACAT
Source organism: Eucidaris tribuloides (assembly GCA_001188425.1). Classification (NCBI taxonomy): domain Eukaryota; kingdom Metazoa; phylum Echinodermata; class Echinoidea; order Cidaroida; family Cidaridae; genus Eucidaris; species Eucidaris tribuloides. The sequence continues at coordinate 73,951 of JZLH01S0611100.1, forward strand.
CATCGGGAGAACGCAATAATGCCTTAAGAACCAGAAAAGTTGACACATATGCGAGAACATACACTATGGCTGAAGTTGAAACATATACGAGAATAATTATACACTATAGCTGGGATGCCTCGTGGCTGGAATGATTTGTCTTGAATCCGTTTACTTGAGGGAAAATGAGCATTCCTTCACCAATACTGAATTAAAGTATGACCCTGATTTTAAAACATGAAGTCATACAAACCTATACACAAATAATTTTCCTGTTGCAGTGAGTACTGTTTTAATCATTAAATTTTCACAGCAGAAGCCTTGAAAAGTGTACTTGATTGTAAAGTAGCTTCTAATTCTGTTATTTCGCTTTAAAATGGAAACATAATTTTGTGTTGGCAAGGTTCCTGGAAAATAGTTCCTGCACTTTCGTTTTATTTCTACTCAGGCCTAGAGCTTTGTTGAAATTTTAAACTCGTATATATACTAACAACATTAAAGGGGAAGTCCACCCTGATGTCAAGTTAGTTTCAATAAAAGCAGAAAAGTGAGAGAAACCTATTAATAAAGGTTTAGCGAAAATATAGCAAGAAATAACAGAGTCATGAATTTTTACAGACTTAAATTTATGACGTCACACGCGAGCAGCCTCCCTATTTGTCATGTATCATAAATTCCATAAAGTGCCATTTTCTCAGAAAATTGAAAATAATTTTACCTGTGCATGCAATATATAACCAGAACATTATGTCATACATGCTTCCATGTTGTTCAATTATCATGAACCATTCAAGCATGGCAATTTATGGAATTACATTACATGGCATATGAGGAGCTGCTCGCATGTGACGTCACAAAATTAAAACTTTATAACTCCATAACTCTGTTATTCTTTGGTGGATCTTCGCCAAACTTTCAATAATATATTTCTTTCACTTTTCTGCTTTCATTAAAACCAACTTGACGTTATGGTGAACTTTGCCTTTAAGTACTACACTCATAATATATCATATTCTTTTCTAACTTCCTTGTCCTATTCATCATCTTCTGAGTTTCATTTTTTTACATCCTGGATAATAATTAACGGACCTTTGAAAGGAATCATAACACCAGTGATATTCTGCCATTGTGGATGGAGAAGGCAAGGAAATATGAGATTATTGAACCCTTTTGAACATATTTGACCATTAGGCCTAGATAATTTTATCAAGTACTTCATGTCGGGAAATGCCAGGGACTCGCCTGGTGTAACTTGACTGTAATCATACAGTTACTGACATTACCCGTGTGCC
>JZLH01S0611108.1:0-10708 GCA_001188425.1 Eucidaris tribuloides
CGTCGGCTCACTGCAAAAAGGGGTTAACGTCTGTGTATTGTCTATGGACAATAACCCCTTTTTGCAGTGAGCCGACGATATGAACATTTGCAGCTGGTCCAGTTGATTTCGTCACGTGAGAAAAAAAAAATCGCTGGTCACTGTGCCCCTAAATCCGCCACTGAAGTCGTGGATTTCAAGTAGATCGAAATGTATGGCTTTTTAATTAAGCCGTGAAATCCTTGAGCAATTTCAAGAATTTTTTTCTATGAAAAGGGACACATGTTCTGGGTGTTTGAAAGAAGTTATACCCTCTTCAAGTTGAAACAACAAATCTTCATTTGCGAGAAATTTTGAAACATTTTGAGTGGTTTCAGTGTGCAAGAGTAGTAAACATTTGAAGCACACTTAATTCATTCACGTTGGATAAAAATAGAACCAATGCTGGTGGGTTTCTTGTACAAGGATTTTTCTTGGTGAGAGACAGATCTATAAGCTTGTTCGTAGTTATAGTTTTGGGATTTGCAGAAGTCCTTACTGGATAAGGTCCTGGCTTTTAATGTAAGAGATTCCGGGTTCGAATCCACGTCATGCATGGCATGTGTATCCTTGGGTAAGACACTTCGTCCCCATACCTCGTCCCTCGGAGGACGTAAAGCCGGGAGTACTGTGTTGAGATTATCATGGGCGCAAATCCACGCAAGAATGCTTTTCATGTGGGGGGGACACCTATTGTTGTGTCCCCCCCACATGAATAGCATTCCTGCGTGGATTTGCGCCCCTGGAGATTATCACCTCAGAACGTGCAGAAAGGAGGCTATTTTGTACCAAGCTTGTGTAAAGAAACACTTGAGCAGGCAAAGGATAAGCTTTAGCTCGCCTCTAATGAGAACGCATCATTATTACAATTATGTCATTTGCAACTGTACCGAGATGACGTTTCTCTACACATGCGCAAATTGCAACTTTGACCTATATTGTATTTGTTTTCATACACACTAAGAAAAATAGGTTCAACTTTGCACCTTTCAGACCTTTAAGGTTGCAAGGTTGCCCCTTTAAAGGTGCTCCCAGCGTGAAATCGGTGTGAAGGTGCAAAGTTGTACCCACAAAGGTGGATACAAAGTTGAACTTATAATAATAATAATAATAATAATAATAATAATAATAATAATAATAATAATAATAATAATAATAAAGTCTTATTTACCCAGGGTAGCCACTTCAGTCACACTGAAGACTGCTCACCAGCGGGCCCTGCATAACCTGTAGCTTATCTATAGCTAGTATAGCTACTATTATATGATTTGTAGCTTTATTGTTTTTATTTTTCATCAAAATTTTCAGGTTTGTATCAGCCCTAATCGTATTCTGGTGCAAGATGAAATATACGACGAATTCTGTACGAAAATGGCCAAACATGCCTCAGGTCTGGTTGTGGGTAACGGCATGGATCCAAAGACGAACATGGGACCACTGATTAACCAGGCAGGACTTGAAAAGGTATATCATTTCACTTCAAGATGATGATGATGATGATGATGATGATAATAATAATAATAATAATAATAATAATGATAATAAATAATGATGATGATATGATGATGATGAGGAGGAGGAGGAGAAGGAGGAGGAAGAGAAGGAGAAGGAGGAGGAGAAGAAGAAGAAGAAGGAAGAGAAGGAGAAGAAGAAGAAGAAGAAGAAGAAGAAGAAGAAGAAGAAGAAGAAGAAAAAGAAGAAGAAGAAGAAGAAGAAGAAGAAGAAGAAGATTAATGCAATGTAGTATTGATGAATAATCATCTTTATGTATTGTAAAAATCAGTTTGTCAAACACAATGTTCCAGAGAACAATGTCTTTCAAAGAAAAGAGTAGTAAAAAGCTTTTTACCGAAAAAAAATCTGCTCAGGTCGAGAGACATGTTCAAGATGCGATCAAGAACGGCGCCAGGCTCTTGACAGGAGGCAAGCGGTCAGAGCTGGGCGGCAACTTCTACGAACCCACGGTGGTGTGTGATGTCCCAGAGGTCGCCATACTTCGTTCAGAAGAAACTTTTGGTCCTCTAGCTTCAATTATCAGGTACACTTAATCGGAATTTTTTTTTCATTATATACTATTCACTTTACTACACCTTGTTTACTCCTATTCAAAGCTTATTTAGTTAACGTGTTGTGTTTTTCAATGTACTTTTGTTTTACCCTTTTCAGGTTTCTCTTTGCAGGGTTACTGCTCGCGCTACGTGCTTCTAACACGTAGCCCTACATTTAACCCCTTACACACTTCCTCACGTCAGCTTGTCCACTTCAATTTAAACAATCCCATGGTCGCCACATGATCGAATACATTCTGCTAATCATGACAACCTCTGCAACTCATTTTTTTTTCATCTAACGCTTAATTATGAGAATTTGTAATGAAATTTTAATTAATATATTTGTCCTACCTTTGCAATCGACATGGTTTCTTATTTAGTTTATGTTTTTAATCTAATCTAAGTTTAGGATCAGTAGAGATCTCGCAATGAAATTGTTGATTTATATTGTGATTTTGTGCAAAATATTGTATTTTCTTTTGTAACATTTGAACTAGTTGCAGAAATAAATGAAATGAAAAAAAAAAACGATAAACAATCTGTGTGTTTCCAATACATTGTAATGTTTTGACTACAATAACTTAATCAACGTTTACTGTGGTCTGTTTCTTTCGTGATTAAATCGAAATGTATTTTTTTTCTTCCCGAAACTTCCACAGATTCAAAACGGAGGATGAGGCCGTAGCCATCGCGAACAACACCCGGGCAGGGCTGGCCGGCTACTTCTTCTCCGGTGACACTAGCCAGGTCTGGCGGGTGGCCGAACGGTTGGAGGTGGGCATGGTGGGGATCAACGATGTCTCCATTATCAGCCAAGAAACTCCGTTTGGTGGTATCAAGGAATCGGGTCTCGGGATAGAGGGATCGAAATACGGTCTCCACGAGTTCCAGAACATCAAATACATGTGCTTCGGTGGTATTTAGACCTAGAACGAGACAATGGCGGCCTGGTGGGTAAATATTGTCACCACGAACGAGCATTTGGGAAGTTTTCTCCAGATCATATAGTGGACGACAATTTGTCGGAAACGTGGAACTTTGCCGAAGTTAACCCCCCCCCCAAAAAAAAGAACAAATAACAAACATACATGCATGCGAATAACCAACCAACGAAGCAAACAAACAACAAAACAAACTTAACGTGACTTACTTGACTCAGGTGCTCAGGACTGAGTGTCCCCTTGCTTTCCTGTGGCAAATCCTCCTCCAGTCAACAAGACAAACAAACAATTCATACCAGTGAAATAAAGAAGTACTACACACTTTTTCCCAACTCTTCCAGGAAAATGGCAGTTATTCATCTATCATCTCTTACTAAACGTGTTCAAGAACTTCCACCTCTCTCAATCGCTAATTCATACGTACCAACAACTAAATCAGCCCGAGACCTTGGAGTAATACTCGATCAACTGTCCGTCGTCGCCAGGAGTAATATATCACAAATCTTCACTAGCTTTCATGAAGCTTGAAATATTACGTCATTTTCTCTGTTAATGTACAACTGAAATTTTAGTGCATACTTTATTATTCTTCATTATTTGTCAACTGCAACAGCCTGTTCTCTTGATAAAGAAATGTCTAAATTCTAGCAATTCCAAAGCTCAACAGAGAAAATAATGTGACCACATCACCCACGTTTGGAGAAATCAAAATCTGTTACCCGTTTGTTCTCGCATAAACTGCAAAATAATCCTGCTGGCATTCAAGATTATCATTAACCAGATTACTTCACCGATTTGAATTCATCATTATAACCCCGAGAACACTTCAATTTGCTTCGCAAACTCTTACTGTAAAAAGTGCAGAACGAAGACGAACGGCAACAGATCTTTCTATATACCGTACTTCACCTACCTCATGGAACTCACTTCCATCTACTCTTCGTTCACAACCCAACATTGATCCTTAAAAAAAAAAAAATTAAGTCTTATCTTTGTTCTTAGAGAGGACAGAACATTTATTGATGTTGTGCTTTAATCATAATTTACTGTAGGTACTATGACATGAATTACATTTTGAATTTTACAAATTCTATACTTTTTGTTTATATAATTATTTTCTTGTACACTCTAAGTTACATAAAATAAATACTCATTGGCTGTGGTTAGGGACCAGTCGATTTTTGGATTTAGATTGACATCTTAACGATTTATAATTAAGCCACAAATCCTTAAAATTTAAATCTTTAAGATTACAATCTAAATCCAAAAATCGACTGGTCTCTAATCACAGCTGATGAGGATTTATTTTAAATGCTTGTAATTTAGAGTGTACGAAAAAAATATAATCAAATAGTATAGAATTTGTAACTTGTACATTTGTAAAGTGCATTAAATTCGCAAACGTTGCGCTATTGTATACTGTACACGTTCACTATTACTATTCTCATGTATTGATGGTCTGCGCCATCTCTCCATTGCCAAAAAAAGGACTAACTTATGAGTCCTGCCCAGACTGTGTTGTGTAGGAGACGCACATTAGTTAGCTCCGTCTGACCCAACTAAAACCCTGAAGATTATGGCAAACTAAAAATATAAATTTTAAGGGATTGCACAGAAAGAAATGGCTACACCTGATCACCACGCGAGGAAGTGTCATGATACGCAATTTTGTTTTATTGAGCATGAATAAATTTGACGGTAGGAGGCAAGGGTGCCTCAAAGAATCCTTATTTGAACATACATATACAAAAAGATTTAATGTGATAATAGTAATATACTGTTTGACTTTGATTCTATTGGGGGAGGATGAGGCACTGCCCCAAGCCCACTTTATCCAAACCCATTGAATATGTACGTCAGTGCCGTGAGGTAGTGTGTCATGATATGAGCATATCAATCTCCTTTGAGTTTTAATTGATTTTTTTCTCATTTAGATGTACTATGAGATTAAGTGTCATATGAAGCTCGCGTATGTAAGGTATATGTTTTTATTCTTTTGTTTCCTGAAAGAGTGCATGTGCATGTATTAATAGGTATCCTTTGATATACTAAAGACAATGTTTAACATTGGGGACACCCGTTTGAAAGAGTAGAACTTTGAAGAATAAGTAGCCATGTATACAACGTTTTTATAGAGTAATGTCGTCACAATATATATAGAGTGTATGAAACAAAAGGTGATCCATGTTTCGAGCTAAGATATTGCCGGCTATTCTTAATATAGAGATTTATAAGTATAATATCCCTAAAGAGCAACTTTTTTCTTTCCATTGTCCAATGATACCTCACTTGCATCACTATTGTCATTCATGACCGAGTGCATTGCTTTTGAAGAGAACAATGTCAAGTCACACTTTTTCCAAATTTTGCCACAACTTCCATCAAATACATGAACCCATTCATTGGTGTCTTAATTCCTTCATCCATGGAAAAATTGTGACTTGACATTGTTCTCTTCAAGAGCAATGTACTCGGTCATGCATGACACCAGAGATGCAAGTGAGGTATCATTGGCAAGGGGACAATTTGCTTTTTAAGGATATTATACTTATAATCATTTAAATTAACATGGATTACGTTTTTATACACACTGCAAATGATGGATTTTGACTTTTCAGAGCACTTAGTGATCGTTTTGGAATGCAATTTATTACAGGGCTTTAGTTGACACCATACTAAAAACATTGATACAATGTATTCCATACAACTCAATTTTTTTTATACAGCGCCCTAGTGAACGATTTTTCACCGCCGCGCTCGGTTGCTGATATATTAATTATATCCCGATGCCTTATCTATCTATCTATTTATCATATCTATCTATCTATCTATCTATCTATCTATCTATTCCTATCTATTATTACTCCACTTCTTCTCCTTTCTTCTTCTTTCTATAAGTCATTATGTGAAAAGGCCCTCCACCGTCCAGTGTGTTTTCCCGTTACCTGTTCGTGTGCAGTGGTTTGATCATGTGAAGATTAAACAGTTTACCGAAGTTGTAGCAAGTTGACCTTGATGCCCAATATAGGGATCATCCTCCATGCAGAACGTGTTGATAAAGTGGCTTTTCGCGAAAAAAATTATTAGCATATTTTGCGCGCGGAGCGCGCCAAAAATCTGGACATCTTGGTTTCTTTTACCCCCTACAAAAATTGACAAATTATTAAAACGTAATGCAAGAATATGTTTAAAAAGTAGCGCAAGGCACTACAAAACCAGGCCAGTAACCAGATTTCAGATTTTTTTTGGGGGGGGGAGGGGTTCAAAAATCTGTGTGAACGGACCTTGTGCGAGGTCGCGAAGCGACCGAGCGGGGGAGGTTCTGGGAGGGGGCAATCTCCCCTTCCAGAGCAGGGATTTTTTTTTCATTTTGAGCCCCCAAAACAGCGTTTTGATGCCTACCTTTTACAGGTATAACGGCAGTATGATTTTCTCCAAATAGCAAACACCATATAGCTTGTCGTTTTCAGTGGATGGTGTTTACAAGTGCTTGATTCGAACAGAACACAAGTCACTGAGATGAAAAAGACCTTAAACGTGACAAACGTATTTAATTCTACTTGGCCTTTGTCCCACTCACTGGCGTAACCAGGATTTTTCAATGGGGGGGGGGGCAGACATGGAGGACCGACTAAGCGAAGGAACGAGTTAAGCTTCGGGGAGGGTCTGGTAGAGGGTTTCCCCTCCCAGGGTAAGAAAAAAATGCATTTTCACCTTTGAAAATCTATATTTTTGGCTCCCTTTAGTGACAAATTAATCCGAATATTTCATCCATTTTCAATTCATTATCTGGCTAATTAATAGCATTTGCACTTTTATCTTAAAAAATATAAAACTATATACTTACAATTAGCAAGATTATTGTAATTTTAGCGTATCAGACGTATTTTTTCTCGTTTTTTTGCGGGGGGGGGGGGGCACATTTCTATTTGTCACAATATCTAATTAATGCCAGAATAACCAAATTTTATATTTAGACTCATATGCTGAAAGAGTTGCCAATTCTTATGTGGGGAGGGCGAGTGAAGGATCACCCCAAAGCAGAACGTGACGTTTTTCTTACTTATACCCCTACTAAAAAGTTGAAAAAAAAATAGCAAAATTCTTAAAACATAACTTAAATAGTAGTGTAAGGCACTACAAAACCATTAAACATAACACAATATTCAATTTTGCGGCACACCTCGCACGAGAAATCGTATATTGCAAGATTCGCGCGCGTAGCGCGCCGAAAATTGTGACATTATTTCTATAACCACGCCAAATATATTGTTTTGCTCCGCTTCCCTAAAAAAACTGATAAATTGAAAAATCATATGTTTAAAAAGCAGCTCAAGCACTGCAAAACCATTAATTGTATTATTCTATATTACCACGCCAATGAAAATATTAGGGTAGACATATTGTATTGCTTCCCCCTTCCTCCCCCCCCCAAAAAAAATGACAAATTAAAAAATTGTATGTTTCACGAGCACTACAAAACGATTAAATTTACACAATGTTCGGGGGGGGTTCGCTCTTTGCGAGAAAAATTGTTAACATATATATTACAGTAATTTTGCGTGCAAAGCGCGCCGAAAATGTCAACATTTTTCTTACTTTTGCCCCCTACAAATAAACTGACAAATCGAATCATTCTTAAAACGTAATGCAAGAATGGCGCAAAGCACTACAAAATCATTACACTTACACAATGTTCAAGTTTTTGCGTGTTTTGCGAAAAAAAAAATTATTAGCATGCGTATTATTGCACTTCTGCACGCGGAGTGCGCCGAAAATGTTGACATTTTATTACCACTCCAATGAAAATATTGCCCCCCCCCATCCGAAAAATGGATTGACGCACATTCGTGTGTGCCGTGATTTTTCTGTGACTTTCATTTTTGTTTTTTGTTTTTTTACCGAGCTGACCTAAGGTTGCCCGCGGAGGGAACTCCTCGAAACCCCCCGCCTGGTTACGGGCCTGAAAACCATTAAACTGTTACAATATTCAATTTTGCTGCTTGCCTCGCGCAAAAAAAAATGTTTGCCTACATTGCAATTTTGCGCGCGGAGCGCGCCGAAAATAGGGATATTTTATTATCACGCCACAAATATTGGGGCAAACATGTTGTTTTGCCCCCACCCCCCCCCCCAAGAAAATGACAAAATTATACAAAGCTCTGCAAGGCTCTAAAAAAAAACCCACAATGTTCCATGTTTCCCCACTTTGCGAAAAAAATTATTAGCAAATATATTACTGCAATTTTGCGCGCGGAGCGCGCCGAAAATTTGGACACCTTTGTTACTTCGGCCCCCATTCAAAATTTGACAAATTCTCAAAACATAATGCAAGAATATGTTTTATAAAAGTATCGCAAGGCAGTACAAAGCCATTAAACTTTCACAATATTCAATTTTGTGGTCCGCCTCACGCCAAAAAATGCTCTCAGAAAATTGAGCGCCTCAAAAATTGTGACATTTTATTATCATGCCAGTGAAAATATTGGGCAAACATATTGTTTTGTCCCCACCCCCCCCCAAAAAAAAAAAAAACTTACAAATTGTAAATATCTATGTTCAAAAAGCGGTGCAAGGTACTAAAACAAATAAAACTTACCCAATCTTCAAGTTTGCGGCGCGCTTGGCGCGAGGTTACGATGTAATTTTCCACGCGAAGTGCACTGAAAATTGTGACATTTTATTGCCACGTTTTAATCTTGAGATATCTTGTAAACAACAAAAGGGTGGAATCACAATTGTGTCACTTTTACAAGGAACTACAGTAAAAGTGGCACAATTGTAATTTTACCCTTTCTCATTTTTAACGTAACTCAAGATTAAAACAAGCAATTTGAACGAAACTAACTTTATTTGAAAGTTAAGACTAAGCTCTTGATGTCAATGTAAGCATAGTGTCACTCACAAGAATATTTTCTAAATGCCAATGAGGGCGGTTTTCACTTGCACAATGTTTTTAGACACACTTAAGTACTTGATTGTGTGTACCTAGAAAGGAACTGCCCGTGTTTAACAGGTAAAGCACAACTTTTTGCAATGTTATGATGACAAATTGACCATTCATAAGCCTCAAACCATAGTGAATTCAGTTAGGAGTTAAGAAGTGATGTCCAGTACACAGGGCTCGCATTAGCCGGTATCGCATCGCAATTAGCGCTCCAATTTAGCCCAACTGCGACGATATAATTTTTTGGATCGCAAATCTGCTATCTACAAGTGGTCAACCAAAATATCAAAATGTTAAAATTTACTTGCCCGATCGGGGGCAAAATTACACAAGCAATTTTGCTCTGGCATGCTCTGAAATTGCGCTCGTATTTCTGATAAAGAACGCAAGCAGTCATCGGAGAAATAGCCGTGCGGTAGTGTAGAGTTCAGTGCTGAACACCGGCCTAGATCATGGGAAATCTAATATTTATTTTTAGGTTGCTTTGGAACTAGTCTGACTGCCAAACCATTATTCATGGATAATCAAGAGTCATGATAGCTAACCAATGCATGTTTGCATGGCCCCTGCCTCACACAGGCATGGTATTTAGACTAAACAATAGGCGACATTAGAGACCATCTCTGGCACTGAGCCCAGACATTCCATTGGACACCTTTGTTACTTCGGCCCCCATTCAAAAATTGACAAATTCTCAAAACATAATGCAAGAATATGTTTAAAAAAGTATCGCAAGGCAGTACAAAGCCATTAAACTTTCACAATATTCAATTTTGGGGTCCGCCTCACTACAAAAATTGCTCTCAGAAAATTGAGCGCCTCAAAAATTGTGACATTTTATTATTATGCCAGTGAAAATATTGGGCAAACATATTGTTTTGTCCCCTCCCCCCCCCCAAAAAAAAATTGTAAATATCTATGTTCAAAAAGCGGTGCAAGGCACTAAAACAAATAAAACTTACCCAATCTTCAAGTTTGTGGCGCGCTTGGCGCGAGGTTACGATGTAATTTTCCACGCGAAGTGCACTGAAAATTGTGACATTTCATTGCAATGTTTTAATCTTGAGATATCTTGTAAACAACAAAAGGGTGGAATCACAATTGTGTCACTTTTACAAGGAACTACAGTAAAAGTGGCACAATTGTAATTGTAATAAAAGTGGCACATTTTATTGCCACGCCAATGAAAATATTGGGGCAAACACAATGGTTTGCCCCCAACCCCCCCCCCAAAAAAAAACTGATGTATGTTTAAAAACCCCGCGCAAGGCACTTTACAAAACAATGTTCAATTTTTTGCGCGCTCTGCGAGAAAATTTTTTAGCATATAGTATATTATTGCAATTTTGCGCGCCGAGCGCGCCGAAAATTTGTACATCTTTGATATTTTTGCCCCATTCAAATATTTACACATTCTTAATACTTAATTCAAGAATATGTTTAAAAAGTAGCGCAAGCACTACAAAACCATTAAACTTTCACAATATTCAATTTTGCGGTGCGCCTCACGCAAAAAAATGCTATCCCGTATTGAACGCGCCGAAAATTGTGACATTTTATTATCACGCTAGTTAAGATATTGGGCAAACATATTTGTCCCCCTCGCCCCCCCCCCCAAAAAAAAACCTGACAAATTAAAAAATTATGATTAATTAGCAGCGCAAGGCACTAAAAAAATGTACTTATTTTGCGGCACGCTTTGCGTGATCCTATTTTTTATTTTGCGCGTGGAGCGCGCTGAAAATTGTACC
>JZLH01S0611113.1:14739-27419 GCA_001188425.1 Eucidaris tribuloides
GATTAGTTTACCATTTATGTCTTCTATATCGTACTTGGTTATGTTTTGGTGGATTTATAACTTGTCTCTGCTTTCTGTCAGTGATAATACACATGCTTTAAGATGCCAAGGCCCATTTTCCTATTTTGAATAAAAAAATAAGATCAAAAGAAATTATAAGATATTTTGTCAAGTTGTATAGCTTCTCCGAAAGCAATAATGCCAGGTAACCATCATGTGTTAATTTCTGTGTTTCTTTTCTTTGCATGTGCGCATGAGAATGTTTGAGATATAAAACAAAAAAATTGAAAATATTGAAGTAAAATTTCTGTTTTAATAAATTTATCATTTCACAAATAATTCCAACTTATGGACTCTTTAGTGTTACAATTATTTGCGCTTGGTTCAGCAAGCATATTCTGTTAACAACCTTGGTGACGAATGGCTTGTACAGAAGCCCAGCATATTACACATTCAGAGACAACAGGCTTCTCCAGAAGCCCAGAAACTATGACATACTTTTCAGTCAAACATTGAATAAACAATAAACTTATATTGCTACATGTAAATGGCACTGTTCCATAAAGTAAAAATAAAATAAATAATAATGCATTTACTGGCAAGTTGACTCATTGACTAATTGTTCAAATCTAGGCATGCATGGATGGCTATGTGAGAGTCAAGGAAGGACCATATATAGGAACGTGTGAGCTGTGTACTTGCCACAAACATGCTGACATCTGTGATGATGGAACAGGGAGATGCCTGGTAAGTGAATGATGGTGATGATGATGATGATGATGATGATGATGATGATGATGATGATGATGATGATGATGATGATGATGATGATGATGATGATGATGATGATGATGATGATGATGATGATGATGATGATGATGCATGTGAGGATGAGGAGGAGGAGGGAGGAGGAGGAGGAGGAGGAGAGGAGGAAGGAGAGGAGGAGGAGAGGAGGAGGAGGAGGAGGGAGGAGGAGGAGGAGGAGGAGGATCGGAGGAGAGGATGCGTGATGAAGATGATGCATGATGAGATGATGATGATGGGAAAAATAATGATTAAAAAAAATGTTAATGATGATAGTGGTGATAATCCTTTGATGTTGATACATGAAGCTGTGCTACATATGACTGATTGATTGATTGATTAATTGATTGATTTTGATTAATTTTAGTTTATGTATTTTCTTGGGGGAGAGACTAATTTCGATGATGTTCGAATACGTTACCTAGTTTTCACCTGGTAATTGCTATTCAGGAAAGACATGTTGAAAAAAAAAATTGTATATGAAAATATTGTTTTTTGTTTTTGTTTTACAGAATTGTCAACACAATACGACCGGTTCCAGATGCCAGCGTTGTGCTGATGGTTTCTATGGTGATGCCACTCGGGGTAAACCCAGTGACTGCAGCCTATGTGGATGTCCACTGCAAATTCTGACCAACAAGTAAGTACCCCTCCCTCCCCTCTCTACACAAACACACACACACACATACACACACACACATGCACACAGACTACCCCACCTCCAAATCTGAAAGGGAACCCTCCAAACTGATTTTTATTATGCTCTGCCTGAGAATAATAGGGAGCTTTTGAGTGGTACTCATAATTATTTTCAGTATGCCAGCGTGCATAATTGTAATGTGCAGAGGCAGGGAATGCATATGCGGTCTGATGCTTTAATGATACGCCAAGTCCTCATTGTCAACTTTTACACCGTGATGCATCGCAAAACAATCAACAAAATCGCTGGCTTGATGGCATCGTGTATTGTATATCCTATTGATTTGTGCATTGTTTTCACTTGAGGTTCAAACTCTTCCTCTCAATCTTTCATTCAAGTTTTAGCCCAACATGCGCATCGGCTTCAGATGGAGGCTACATCTGCACGGCTTGCCCACCTGGCTACATTGGACGATACTGTGACAGGTAAAATGAAATTAAATATCTTTGTTGGTATGATTTAGTTAAATTTATGGCAAAAATTATTTTGGTTGTTGAAGATTCCACTGGATGGATAACATCATTCAGTCATGGCATCTGCTTGTGCCCATGAGAAGTATAATTACATTGTTAAGGAGCAGGTAATGCATTGTGCACAAAATATGGTCAAAAACTGACCGAAGATCAAGTGGAAATATGTTGAAGTTGTTATTTTTAAGGCCTTTAGTGTTGGATAAGACCACATAACAAAACATTTGGCACAAGAAGAGATTTTTAACATTGAAAAGAACACTAAAAATAACTTTTAGACAGTTTGGTACCTTGGGGTACAGTGCCGAAAAAATGAACAAAATAGCAGATACCCCAGGGTACCATTTATGTCATCACATATAGAAAGGACATACGAATAATGATCAAATTCAGACATATACTTGTAGATAGAAATTTGTTTGTAGCAAGTTGATCAGAGTAAGATGTGAAAACGATTTCCAGCTGGCAACTACATTCCTGAATATTTAAAATGTTAAATGTAGATAATACAAATTAATATATTTAATCTATGTAAAATTATATAATTCATTAATTTGTTGTGCTGTTTTCAGCAACACACATTATAGTACCAAGACCCGATAATACTTACATATACAGTACTGACTAGCCCGGAATTTTTTTTCTTGGTGAATGGCGTGGTGGCATGGAAGGTAGTTCTAGCCGATACTGTAAGTGTATCATTGTAATGTAATGTAAGTTTTCTGTTGTTGTTGTTGTTTTTGTTCGTTTGTTTAGGTCAGCAACATATACGTCTTCACTGATCTTCTTAGCTGATCCTCATTCATGTAATAATTTTATGATGATTTTACATTGTATATTTGATGTATAATTTAATTTAATTTTTTTTTGATTTTTACTTGAATGAAATAAATTAACTATGAACTATGAACTATTTATTGAAAAAGACAACTGAAAGTTAGGAATTCTGAAATGAGATACATTTTTGTTTGCTTTCAGATGTGCTGACGGATATTATGGCAATCCCGTCATCCCTGGTGGAGCTTGCCACCCCTGTGGCTGCAATGAACTCGGCTCACACTCCAATATGTGTGATACTGACACTGGACAGTGCCATTGCATTGAGGGGGTGTCAGGTCGTAGCTGTGATGAATGCGGCAATAGATATGTTATCACTGTAAACGGGTGCACATGTAAGTTGACTACTAGAGATGAATTTTATGATCATGGTTAAGAACCTTCTGTTTGTGATGGGGCTTCACATGTATTTTCATTTTAAATTTAGATGGACTTGGAAAGAAAATTATTTCTGTATTGTAGTATTTTGAATATTGAATACAGTCAGCTCTGCATAAGTCAAATCCGTTTGGACTGAGAAAAAAATCTTTAAGAAAAACTATGAGAAAATTTGACTTATTAGAAGTAAAAAAAAACAATTGAAATTAAAGAAATTGGACTTTTAAAGTTGACATAGGTCAAGTTAACTGTATTACTGAAATTAAACATCTAATGAATATTTTTAATTGCTGTACTTGAAGTATGATAAATTGATTAATTTAAATTGTTTGATTGATTGATGAAATGTACAGGTAATATAAAATTACTGAAATATATATTTGTTTTCACAACCAACAAATCGTCCTCAAGTACTTCAAATTCTTCCTATACCTTCCTACGTATAGGGAGACTTTTTAATGTGATTGATTTAATAAGTTTTTTTGTCTGAGTTTTCTTTTTGTAGTCTTTCAGTTTTTGATAGATTTTATGATTTCTTTTCCATAGCTTGCAATGATCGTGATTACACCCACTAATCTTGATGCACTAGATGAGCTTACTGTTATTGTCAGCAATCTAAACATCACAAGATTCATTCCACCTCCCTGGCCAAAGCTGATGGCACTTGTCAATCATAGCCGGTATTTACAGGTAAAAATTCAAACAGAATTGTGGTGGTGGTGGCAGTGGTGATGGTGGTGGTGGTGATGTTGATGCTCGTGATGATGATGATGATGGTGATGGTGGTGATGGTGATGGTGATGGTAATGGTGATGGTGATGGTGATGGTGATGGTGATGGTGGAGGTGATGGAGATGATGGTGATGGTGGAGATGATGGTGATGGTGATGGTGATTGTAATTGTAATAGTGATGATGGTGGTGGTGGTGGAGGTTGTGATTGTTATGATGGTGGTGGTGATAGTGGTGATGGTGATTGTGGTGGTGATGTGATGGTGATGGTGGTGGTGGTGGTGATGGTGGTGGTGATGATGGTGATGGTCGTGGTGGTGATGGTGATTGTCGTGGTGGTGATGATGGTGGTGGTGGTGGTGGTGATGGTGGTGGTGATGATGGTGATGGTGATGGTGGTGGTGGTGGTAGTGGTGGTGGTGGTGGTGATGATGGTGGTGGTGGTGATGGTGGTGGTGTGGTGATGGTGATGATGGTGGTGGTGGTGGTGATGGTGGTGGTGGTGGTGACGGCGGTGATGGTGATGGTGGTGACGGTGGTGGTGGTGGTGATGGTGGTGATGGTGGTGATAGTGATGGTGGTGGTGGTAGTGGTGGTGGTATTGATGATATTTAATAATGATGGTGATGTTGGTAGTTTGTCATTTGTTGAAAAAATAAATATAAATTTTCATCGTCATATCTAGTA
Source organism: Eucidaris tribuloides (assembly GCA_001188425.1). Lineage (NCBI taxonomy): Eukaryota > Metazoa > Echinodermata > Echinoidea > Cidaroida > Cidaridae > Eucidaris > Eucidaris tribuloides. The sequence goes on from JZLH01S0611113.1 coordinate 19,347, forward strand.
CTTGCATGTGCACGTACCTCTATTTTCAAGGAATTTAATGGTGGTATTTCTGTGGTCTTTGCAGAATCAAGTAGACTCCTACAACAGGGGCGTGGCCGCTGCCTACGAGTTGATAGCATCCCTTCCCAATGGCACTAACGACCTGTCAGCCATGGCTAGAAGACTACTAAGGAGGGTATGTTTACCCCTTTATTTATTCATTTATTCCTGGTTTATTTTAAATCGTGAATGGCAGTCAGAAGCTGAATTGTTCGCAATATAAAAATGTATACAGTAAAGTTTCAGTAACTACCTTTTCCCTGTTTTCTTATTTTCTTCTCAGTGCATAGGGACATTTTTCATTTGATGTGTTATGCGCTTTATAAAAACTGTGTATTATTATTATTATTATGAAAATTTCCCGCATATCTGTGGATTTCCACGTTTTCTTTTAGCAAAACTTAATAAAAGCCACCCATACATCCCTCCATTACACAAAATAGTAGTAGTAATAATCCAGATTTTTTAAATCTGGTTTTGTCCCGCCCCTGGAATGCCTGAATTTACCCCTCAATGTGAGGATTCATTGGAGCAAAATTTAACTGACGGATGCCCTTCCTGACGCCAATCACATATTTCGGTGGTGGTCGTAGCCTTTGGTCAACCAAGACCATCATGTAAAGCTGCAAGATTACAACAAAAGTGCTGTATGGCCACCATTGGCTCTCCAAAGCTGACACCCTTATAGGAAGAGTTTCTTTTTAATTCTTCCATGGTACCCAGTTACCACTTTCACTGGATTTTCCACAGAAATCTGATGGGGGTGACGGTTTAGCTGCAAACAACCCGGCCGTTGGACAGGTAGTACTGGTTACCAGGATACCAGTAGCAGGCCCTCAAAGGAAACCTGACCTGACTTACAAATATTCCTAACCCGTTGGAGACGATTTGACTTCACTATAACACGCATTTTCCATAGACCACAAGACGAGTTAAAGTCACTGTTTAACAATGTTTCCAGTTTAAAAAATCTGAGCTACATGATTCCCCATGCTACTAGTGTCTTTGATACAGTCTAAAAATGAAGCCCTGAAAAATTTGCAGAGTAAAACAATCATTAAGTGCTTTAAAAAAGTGAAAAGCATTGAGAGACCATTCCAGCTTTTCTCCATAGACTGCTGTGTTGCAGAATTTCCTATCGCCCGATATAAAATTAATGTGCCATTTTGTATCAAAACATATTGTACTAGTGACAGCATAACTGTCCAAACTTTTGTGTTCTAGGGTGTTTATTTGTCCATTCAAACACTGTCAGATATGTCAGATAGCAAAGTTCGACAATTTTTTAAACGGGTCTTCCACAGTGTTATATAGTGTCTTTAACTCATTCTTGGTCTCCAACAGGTTACGGTAAATACCTCACAAAAGACTTGTCCCTCTCTTCAAAGATCGGAACTGGCTTATTAGATGAGTTCATTGTTATGATATTCAGTGTAAACTTGATGTTTATTCCTCTGTCTGTGACAGGTTGACAGGACGTTCCGAACTTCAGAGACAGTCTTGCCAAATGCTATAAATTTGTTGATGAGAGCGATGACGCTGGAAGACAATGTGACAGCTGTCTACAGTTATATCAATGGTAAGTATGAAGTAGGGAATGTAGAATCAGAGAAATAGATAGATAGAAAGACAAATACTAGGTAGATAGGCCTACATACTAAATAGATAAAAAATACATGAGATTTTATAGTGCTGTTATCCATTTTGGTTACATGCTCAAGGCACTTAATGACAAAAGAACAGAAAAGAACAGAAAAAAAGGACATACAACAACAATAAAATGATTTCCACACCAAAAAAGAAAGAAAGAAGAAGAACATCTGCCTTCAAAATGCACAACTGAACAAATGTGTTTTTTGCTGCCCTTAAAGGACGTCAAAGAGTTTGAGTCTTGTCAGTATGAGCAAAAGCTCAATCCCCCCAGCATTTCTAAGGTAATGGAACATGTTAAAGACCGGAGTTGGAGGATCAAAGGGTCCGTATAAATACTCTAAATAGATAAATGAATAGATACTTTAGATAATAAGCAGGTGGATAGATAGGTAGATAGATAGATAGATAGATAGATAGATAGATACATTGATAGATGCATGTAGATAGATAAGATAGATAAAGAAATAGATACTTTGTACACCATATATTTTGCTATTTTTCTTCAAGATGGGAAATTCGTAGGAGTTTTCTCTTTCTTTACACAATGTCATTGGGTTTTCATTCACTTTGTATTGATATATCATCAGGAAGTGAAACTTTCTGCAATTGTTAAGTTGCAATATTTGTGAAAATAAAAACCACTGGAGATATTCAATGTACACAGTAGAGACAGATTGAAAAAAGATGAAATAAATAGATAGATATATAGAGATACACAAACAAGTAAATGATAAGATACTGGAAATAGAAATAGATTAAAAAAAATGGATTAATAGGTAGATCCATAGATTAACAAAATACATATAGATTTAAGAAGATATATACATAGACAGATAGGAAGGTGGATAGATAGATAGATAGATTGATGGATAAATAGAGATAAATAGATAGATAGATGGATGGATGGATAAATAGATAGAGATAGATAGATAGATAGATAGATAGATAGATAGATAGATAGATAGATAGATGAATAGATGGATAGATGTGTGTAATATCCTAGTAGTCATTGCACTGTAGTACATCATGATATATTTCAACACAACATTGAAACTTCATGCTGACATACATACTTAGGTTTCAAAACTATGTTGGTTTTATCTTGTTTTGGTATTCCAGACACCACTAGGTCCCTCCGTCGTCTCTTGATGAATGAAGGGCTCCGACCGTCGGCTGAAAACGCAGAGCTTCTCAAGAGGGCACAACTTATCCTCGATGCCATGAGAGGCCGAAATTTTAGCGAAATAAAGATGAGGGCCATAGAGGAAGAGAGGTGTAAGAAAAATGTTTTTCATTTTAATTAGATATTTTTTTTAATTCAAAGATTATAATCATTTTCAAACTTACATTGATTCAAATTCTTTAAATTCATCCCCCTTCCCAATTAACCCTTAACGTGCCGAAGTCGCAGATCTGCACCAAATAATACACATAAAGTCCATAGAGGCTTATAATCTTGAAGGTACATGTAGCTACCCCCAGAATATACATGTAGCAAGACTATAAAAGATCAAATGCTACCTGATGGTAGTGCCAGTGCTTGGAAAGCTGGTGATTTCAGGGTCAATTACAGTTGGGTCATATTTTTTTTTTCTGGAGGTAACTACCTTCAAGATTATAAACAGAAAATGCAACATAAATTATGCCCAAAAATTAATAAATAGATTAAAATTAATTTAAATTTCAACAAATCTGATTTAGATTTTTGAAATCTGATTTTTTATTTCAAATTTGAAAATAAACAACTAGACGAAATATATTTCTTTAAATGAAAAAGAAAAAATGAAATAAAAGAATGACTAACCCTGGTCTATCGTTGGGTGTGGCTCATTATTCCAAATGCACAAATTTCCTATACATCTGTACCTGAGGGCTAGTAAATCGGAAAATGAAAATAGGGTTCTTCAGTCAGAATTACATGGTATTGGATCCTTTGGAATAAAGAACTGTCAGAAAAACAAACCTTCGGAATTGAATGAATGAATGAATGAAAGAGTTTATTACCAAAAAACAAGCAAGATGAAATACATATAACAGAGCTGAGTTGTTTTACATTTGTTTGTTAGGTGCTTTCGAATAAAACTGAATACATGTAAGTAAATTAAGCACATAGTATAAGACAATCATACGTGGAATACAAACTATAAACAAAGGAAATGAAATATATACAGTGTGTCCCAGAAAAAAGGAAACCGAATTTCATGGCAAAAATATTCCATCATAATAAACAATATCTTAGATGAATTAGGTATGTTTGTAAAGCTGTGATTCTCTTCTTTCATTCGATATACAACATATTATTCATTGTTCACGCATGAATGAATTAAAACAATGAATATTGATGCTACCTAAATTTCATTTGCACGCACAAATTCCATGTTTGAGTGCGTTTTCGGGGTAGTGAATGTAATTATTTTTAAGAAATAAAAGCATGACATGAATATGCAATATTTCTTCTTTTATTTGACACCTCATGCGTAAAAAATGAATAACGTATGACGGAGAACAAGTAAAATTAAAACATGCCTGTTTTAGCGTGATTTTCAGTATGAATACATTTTTAGCTTTTGAAGGCAATCTGAACAAAAGGTTCACGCAAAAGCTGACTTCACACAATATCTTGCTTCGGCCACAACAATAGGCTCCGAATCTCGTTAGCGAGGTAATTTCTTGGTTGCTAGCTGCCAAATCCAGAAAGCAGAGTTAATGAATGCATTTTGGAACATTTCTGAAAACAACCATCATTTCAAATTGTCTTTTCTCACTCATGCATCGCTTATTTTTCATAAATGAGGTATCATACGAAAGAAGATAAAATAGGCTTTTTAATGATGTCCTTCAATATCGTGACCGTTTGAATTTCAAATTTGCTCGTGCAAATGATTTTATACCTGTGTCCCTTCTGATTGTCTTTGCTCAGTCATGCGAGAATGGAAATCTTTGCCACTGGTATCAAATTAAAGAAGAGAAAATATTCTTTCCAACTATGTACGATTTTGTTGTCATATTTGTTATTAACATATAGAAATATCTTCATCAATCTCGGTTTCCTTTTTTCTGGGACACACTGTATATTTCATATCAATATTTTTGTATGAAGATTTTTTTAAGCTCTGTGTGAAAAGACTGCACACTTTTTAGCTGTTTTATATTCTCTGGAAGATTATTCCAGATTTGCGATTCCATGAAAGAGATTGAGGTTTTATCGTGTTCTGTTTTCACTCTGGGCAAAATTGAAATTTTTGACTCTTTTTGTCTTGTACTATAACAATTTTCAAACAAATTATATTATTCGTACACTGATTGACCTGTAACCCTATCATCTCCCCAAACAGACTACTACAACGGCTCTATGCCAAGACTGAATGGTTAGACCCCCCCCCTCCCCCCCCCCCCAAAAAAAACTAATAATAAAAAATAAATAAAATAAAATTACCAACCTTTACCTATTACCCTCCTTACAGGCTGGCTAACGAGGTACTGGGCATCACCGGTAACGGCTATGCCGCACTATTGCAGCGGCTCTATGCCAAGATTGAAGAGGAGCTGGGGAGGTCTAGAAACTTAACCCTCAAACTGGAAGAGTTGCTTCTGAGGAGCAGGACAGCCAATAGACTCTCCAACAGCGCTTCTGGTGTCATCGATGCAGCAAATGAGACTTGTAATGAGATACAGGTAGGCAATCTAATTGCAGACGCAAGGTGTACCTTTCACTCACAGATTTTGAATTTGGCAGAATCCAACCGTACCAAAGATTGCTTCACAATCGTTCAACTGCACTGGTGTGAGTTTTTGACCTTGTAAGCTTTGATCAGCAGGTGTTCAGTTTTCACTAGATGATACACGAATCAGATTTGGCAGTCAGTCTCGTTTAACAGCTGGGTAAAATTCCAATTCAGTGAGTGACGTTATTGTCAGTGCTTTCTGTTTGAATTTTATCAGTGCTTATTTTCGTGAAATGTGACTTTCAGCCCTAAGGCTTTTGTGAGAGGTGCATATTTATGTGAATCTTTATAAATGATTTTATCCTATTAAATTGATTAGTTCATTTCTGGCTGTTCAAATCATGGTCAAAATCTTTAACCCCCTATTTTAACTGGCTATTTCAGACCAGTTTTACTGCGGGCGGGGGGTCAATTTGACCCCCCTTCAGATCTCGAACGCCGAATTGGCACGATGCGCCGAAAAGTTTGCAGCGACATTAGAACCGGATTGTAAAACTACACGACTGTATTAGTAAAATTCAAAAATGTAATTTTTCTATTTTTTAATAATTAATTATGTAATAAGGCATGAAATTATGTTTTACCTATAACCACTTACATAGTAGTAGAATACTAATTTTTGTCGGAAATATTCATTCTGACATTTTCTCACAATTATCTACAAAAAAATTTGCCAAATTGGAATTAATTTCTTATGTATTTTATTGTTTCGTGAATTTCTTATGTATTTCTTTGTTTTTTCGACCTTTTGTTTTCTATTGTTTTTTGGATGAAATCTGTTGGGGACACTTTTGCAATCATAAACAGCATAAAATTAATCTATTTCAACCAGTAAAAGCAAAAATAATCATACAATTATGATTTTTGGCTGAAAAGACAATTTGCATTGATTTTGTACACGAAATCACGTTTTTGAGCGATTTTTGTGTTGACATGCATGTATAAAAAGTCACGCACCGTTGTAACGGTACGTCCGATTTTTGTGAAAACGGTCTCAAAAGATGCGCAAGACTTGAAAGTAAAAAGTCAACGAGCGACGCGATCAAAAAATTTTGGGCAGCATGGTCACGAAATTTGTCGAGGAGGGGGTCAAATTGACCCCCCCCCCCAGTTAATATAGGGTTAAAGAAATTCATAAATGAATAAAGTAATTAATTGATTAATAAATGAATGTAGAAATAATACATGCATGTATAAATATATAAATAAAAGGATAATAACCAAGTACTTTATATCACACAGCAAAGTTTTTTCACCTTTTTATCTGTTTCATTTCACGACAGGAAGTAACTCAGCTCTCAAATGACAAAGAGAGAACGAGTCGTGGTTACGTGGTGGAGGCTGCCCAGTTGTTGGCAGATGCAAACAACCTGCTCCACAGTGCAAACGAAAGCATTCAGGTGAGAAGTCCTCCTGTCTGTAAGACTTATCCATATCAAACTCATGCTATACTACTCGGTCCAAACATCTGAAATAGAGTTTACAGTATCAGACCAAAAGTGGTTGTTTTTTTTTTGCAATTTTTTTTTGACAAAGTCCCCACAAGTTCTCTTATCTCATTCCCAAGTTTGCTTCATTGTAATTATTATTTTCTGTAATTGATTTCTAATGTAATACTGATTCTAAATTTGCTGATTAGAATTGAACAATGAAAGTTCAACACAAAGAAAACGTGAGAAAGGACCAGGAGAGATGGTGGAACATGTTGAAAAGTTGTGTGACGAGGTGGAAACGGTGAAAGAGTTTTCATACTTGGGGGACAGGGTGAGTGTGAATAGAGGGTGCAGGGCAGCGGTGACAGTGAGGGCAAGATTTGGATGAGGGAAGTTTAGGGAATGCGGAGAGTTGTTATATGGAGAAGGTTTCCTCTGAAGATGAAAGGATTAGTTTATAGGAGTTGCGTGAGTTCGGCGATATTGTATGGGAGCGAAATGTGGTGTTTGAGTGAAAACGAGATGGGGATTCTGAGAAGGACCGAGAGAGCAATGGTGAGAGCGATGTGTGGTGTGAAGCTGATGGACAGAAAGAAGACTGAGCTTTTGATGCAGATGTTGGGTTTGGAAGAGACGGTGGATCAGATGGCATAGGCGAACGGAGTACATTGGTATGGACATGTGTTGAGGAGGGATGTTGATCATGTTTTGAGAAGGGTGCTTGAGTTTGAGGTGGCTGGTCAGAGGGGAAGGGGGCGACCGAAGAAGACATGGAAGAAGCAGGTGGTGGAGGAGAGTAGGAGGGCTGGGTTGAGGGAGGAGGATGCGCCGAATAGAGTAAAATGGAGGGAGGGGGTGAGGGTGATTTCTGTGAGTGCGAGGTGAATCCGGCCACCCACGTAGTCAGGGACTAAACCAGATTTAAAACCTGGATTACTACTACTACTACTACTACTACTACAACAAAACAATTTCATTTATTTTTTGTAGGTGACAGGACTCATCAATCCATGAGATTTGGATAAAGAAATTACTGGAAAATACTACAATAATAATGACATAATGATATGCTACAAATGATAATGATAATAATAAATTTTATGTATACAGGGTGGCCCAGAAAGAATGCTACAACTTTGATCGCTAATTTCTTCAACATCATCTGTAATATGTGATTGGTTTTTGTTTCAGCGAGTAGAACATTCTTTTTCCAACAGTATGAT
>JZLH01S0611127.1:0-21353 GCA_001188425.1 Eucidaris tribuloides
GGGGAGGGGTCTATGGGCAGGTGGGGTGGGGTGGGGAAGGAATTCTATGATCCCAAAACTACAGGTGATGATTGTCAATTGCACATACCAAGGGATGTACAGTTGTGAGAGTAGTAGTGATAAGAAGTTGAAAATCTTAAGGTCAGTCAATGCTTTTGGAACTCTTTTCCATTTCTCCCCCCCCCCCACCCTGCCCCTCTTTTTTTCAGAAGGGGTGAAGGGGATGGGTGTAAGCAAGAGATATGCAAGAGGATTAGAACTTTGCTGAAATGTTTGAATTTGTTTAATTGTCTTTTATGTTTTACTACCCTGTAAAAGAAATCAAATAATTTCTTGTTTTTGGTGGGTTATTCAAGCCTATTATTGTCAAATTGATTATTAACCATTGCATATTTTTAAAAAGTAAAATGTGTATTAACCTCATTACTTTAGGCAAATCTATTTTTGAAGATATACAGATACTCAGATTAAAGATTATTAATTATTGATTTGGAATTAGAAAATGAATTAAACTGTTTCTTGCATCTTGAAGCAATGATATTAAGATGCAAAACAAAGACATAGATTAATCCGTCAGAATTTTTTCCTGAGTCAACATTGATTTCAATCACGCTTCCAAGAAATTCTATCAGGCTAATAACCAGAGGTGTCATATCACCAAAAACAATATTTATTCTTGGCAAACAAATCTGCAGAACAATGCGTGTCTGTACGACACATAGCAGTTAATTGGCCACCCTTGTTTTGCGAGAAGCAGTTGTCGTAATCGGTCACGCGTCGCAGACTAAAGACGGCCAGATACGGAGGGTCACACCCTGCTACGTTTTGCTTAGATTAAAATGGATGTAAGGAACTGATCAAACTTGCGACCTCACAAGCTACATAGTTAAATTAAATCCTTCTGGGTTTGTGCTATGGGCACCATACAGCTCTGCATTTTGTTCTTCTTCTTGTTTAATCAGATCAAACAAAGAACAGAAAGGGATTGAACTGAACAATTGATGTGTTTTGTTAGAATAACCAGTGGGAATTGGCTTTTAAATAATCAGCAAAATTTGACATATTCCATCAGAAGTTGGAAATTCATTTTGTTTTTATTTTATTTGAGTACATTTGCTTCAAAATATCTTCCACAGTTTCATTTATCACTTTATATTTGGAATGTCACATGAATGCATCGACCACCTTGTCTAGCTGTCAAGCATTATTATTTTTATGTTATTTTGTCATATTTGAGTGAAATGTCTGCCCCCAGCGTGAATTGGGAACGAAGCCCTACGCTGAGAGATGGGTGGCGCCCCCTATAGAGCTTTGGGATTCTGTGTGAAATGAGACAGTCGTGGTATGACTTCAAGACTAATTAAGTGCCTGATTTTTATTTAAACAAATTCCAGTAACTTCTAAGTGAAATAATGTCAGGTCTCAGTTCCAGACCATGCAACTTTTTCTACCTCCACACTACACTCTCTGACTTTTTCTACCTCCAGAGTACACTCACGCTCTGTCTTTTTCTTCCTTCAGAGTACACTCACCCTCCAACTTTTTCTACCCCCATAGTACACTTACTCTAAATCTAGACACTAATCTTAGTCAAAACAGTTGACTGAAGAGAGTGGTTTTCTTTTCAATATGTGATGGATTAATCTAATGTCTGGAAACCAGACTATGTAGATATTGCTTCTTGTGCAGTTATAATTTGATCACTGAGGATAGCTGTGCCATTCTCATATTTTCATTATCTGTAGAACCTCTTTGTAATGATGAGGTTGCAGTGCTTCAAAATTTAATTTTGTCGTTTCAGTCAAATTTATTCAATAATACCAGACGTATCCCTGGAGATTTCCATGTTCATGTGCAGAACATATTCTCTTCACTGTGTCACACCATGGACGAATTGCTCCTAATCTTCTACCAATTTGGGGTCACTTTATCCAATTTGCGCCAGAGAACATTCTCACTATGTGTCATGAACTACTCGCAGTCCATGGTGCAATATGTTTACACAATTAGCACTCCCTGTGATGTGTTTGTGTTGTGGCACCATTCATGCTTCCGTTGTAGATTTCCTCTCATCACTTCACCCACTGTTTCTCTCATTCATTCATCGCCATTTATTCCCTCAAAATACAATGGCATGTTTTAAAGGAAGCATATAGGCCTACTGTAGTTTGTTTTTAAAGATAGTGAACTTTGGTCCTATTGCTTTTATGAATGTGAATTTAAGCAAACAAAATCTTCTTTGGAACTTTCCCTATCTTTTCTTCAAGCCATAGTGTTTATTCATCATTAAAACCCTGCAAGTTATATCTTTTCTCCACTCATCAAAATATTAGCTTTTTACTAACTTTTGTCATTTAGCTGAATTATGTCCCATTTTGCAGTTGTGCTCATAAACTATCTCATTGTGAGGAGTGAGGACATTTCAGAAAGTGAACAGAATCTCTTTAAGTTCAGGCCGACACCCCACATGACCACTACTTTGTCAATTTGCACCATACTGTACTTGCGGTGTAAATACCAACAGGTAGCAATAAGCACACCACCATGCCAATTTCACTTCCCGCTACCTGAATTATGCACCCACTTGTTTTAATTCAGCTTCACATAATGGAAACTCAAACTCAGCGGTTATTTCATAATGAATGTTTGATTTGTTTTTAGTGAAATGATAACTTGAACTACAGTATGTGCCCATGGACATGTATTATTATAAAGTAATGTGCAGCATATGGTGGATTTTCATATTGTTAAGACTACATGGTAATATTAGCAGAAGATAACCCATACAGCATTGCACCAGCTCTTATAGCATTTTATTTAACTAATTTAATTTAGAGGACTTTTTTATGGTTTGGAGATCCAACATCAAAATTTCTATTTCTCAGTGTTCTGTGGTATAGAATAAGAATAATCGTGAATGCGTTTTCAGCAAAATTTGAAGAAAATTGTGCTGACATTATAAAATACAAACTTTAATGTGACTGTGTACTTGTATAATATCACTGATTATTAGACAGAGCACTTCCATACTTTGTTAAACTATTCAATACCAAAGTGTTATGAGCAGATAATTTCACAAGTTACGACAATTTGAAATGAGGGCTAGCTTCTTTTGAAGGATGGAAAATATTTTAAGAAAGTGGAGCTTTTTTAAAGTTATGGTTAGATTTGGTTGAGAGTAATCTTCTTTAAATCTTCAAGATTTTCTGCTTACTTAATGTTTGGTTCACAATATTGTGCTAAGCCTGGCAGTCATAGGAAATCTGATTGATTTTAACAGTCAAAACAGTTCCTCCCAACTATTCAGCTTTTCATTTCACGCATACTTAACAGAACATTCCGATTCCATACCAACATAGAGATGCTTATTTTACAGCTTCCTGCTTTGAAATAGGAAAAGGATTTGCTCTGTGAATACTCGCGTTAACTTTCTTTTGTTACAAATAATGAAATAAATATGCCAAATATGCAGCACAGACGAGAAAATTGATTGGTACGGCTGAAAAAAAGAGGTAGAGGAAGACGTGGAATGCCTTCAAAAACATGTATGTGGTAGAGCCTTGCTGTGGCCTTGTAGACACTAATAAGCTTAATTGTATCCCTTATAGAGTGTGAATGGCTTTACTCATCAATAACTTAATAAAATTACTCCTCTTAAACCCTGAAGCCTGTCATCTCATTATTAGATTGGCTTGGATCTGTGACCCTGTCTGCGGTAAGCCCTTATTTGTGTCAGCTGTGATCGAGGAAGCGCCACAGGATATGTTGCATTTGTGATGCATGCGTATGCACTGCGGTTCATGGGCATTTTAGGATGCAACGTAGAGTTGAATGTGTGGGACTAGGGGTGGGTGTGACAAAGTTTATGAGCTTGGGTGTGTACACTTCAGTAAGATTAGGTCTCCACAAATGTTATTAGATGACTTCATTTGAAATATGGGAATGATTAGGATAGCATTATTTTCCAAATATCGCATAACGTTTTATTTAAATCGCACAGTTCATCTGTCTTAAAGAAATGAAAGGACATTCATATTGCATTGCTTAAGAAAATAAGTCACTTAAGTGCATAAGTCTTTGTAGGAGTTATGTGTAATTTCAGTTTAAGATATTTAACATAAGTTTGATTCATGGTCTAATTCATATGGGAAAATTTTACTTTTGTTAGTTACAAACTCACTACCCTCCCCCCCCCCCCAGAAATGTTTAGTAAACATAGTAACACATTCATTGTACACATGTATAAATCATTTAAGAAGTACTACAGTAAACTGCATGGTAAAATATGAGATCTGATCTCTCATTTATTCATCATTCTGATACTGCCCTTTAATTCCTGATCAGGTACAAAACCTATGTTCACAGTAATATACATCTAACAGTGTGTAAATTTGTGAAAGGTCAATATCTTAGGAAGATAGCTTAATACAAATGCAAGGATACTTTAACCCTGTAATACCTTTTAATACTCTAACCTTTTAACTAGGTTATTGATCTAAATCCAGTTAATCTATGCTGTTGCAGAAGAGAACAATGAATAAATCATGCATGTACATCTGACTGGGATATTGTGGATTTCAGCTCCAGTTACTACCAACTCCAGAATTCTGTTGGTCGATTGCAAAAGTCATTTAATTCTGATAAATTGAGATTTCTGATATTACGGAGGTAGTTTATCGCTTTAAGTATTTATCTCTGTCTGAGAGCTCATAGTAAACTTAAGGGAAAAAATGTCAAATGATTAAAATCCAAACATGTGTTATTTTTGTCTTCTAGACATTGTCATCATTTGGAAGTACTAGACCAGATATGTGTCAAACAATTATGTATAATGCAATAAAGCCCATGATCTTTTTGGAATTATTAATATATTAAGTTATGAGAAGATGACAACCCCGGTAAACAAAGAGATATGATAGTATCCTACCCAGCATCATGTTTGAACTCAATACGACCTCCCAGTCTTCCAACACCAATAACCAACAATGGCCATATAACCAAGTCAAATAAATTGAGAAAAATGTCCAATATACGTTGGTTTATAGGTTATTGGATATATGTATAGCATTATATCCCCAGGGACTAGGAGTTGTTTTATGATATTTAATATACATTGAGCGGTAATAGCATTTTTGGTGTATCGGTACGGACAGACGGGGCTGACTATTAAAACCGCCGCGGGGCTGGCCCGACAGATATTACGAACGCTGTCAGCGAGCGGCTTGGTGCGCTTTTCTGACAAGAATCAAATGGTCCCACCTACCAGACATAAATCCCTGGAGAAATATCAAACAAGTTTTGTGAACTGTCTTGAACGATAGATTTTTACCCAGTTTTCGGTGAAGACAAATGATTGCCAGGGGCTATAGAGGAAGAGAAATCTCCAAGAAAAATATATTAAGTTGTTTTAGCCATTTACAATCATATTCTGGAAGATTTCATATTTCATAATGATAAATGTTTGTTGTTTTACCATAATGGAGGAATATAAGATTTGTCTGCTTTATTTTCTGAAGGTAAGCTGGGTTATTAATGATCCTTAATCTTTAACAAATAATGTATGAATTTAATTGGTTGAATAGACCTATCGAGCATTTAATATACTATTGGTTTATATTAGCTCAGCCTGAGGCAAGCTGCAAAAGTGAGCTATGGCCGATCTGCTTTATCGTCGGCGTCGTCGAACGTCGGCAGAGTTCGTACAGTGCGTAAACTTTTACCACATTTCAGCTTCATCGCTCTCAAATGCATGATTGGATTTGGCGCCCATAAATTGGCAGGAATGATCCTTAGGGGGTGGTGGATTCAAGGTGCCTCAAATAGGTCGGCTACGCTAGCCCCCCTGGGGCAGGGCAGGGCTAAAGGTCCAAAAGTAGGTAGTTTTTCAAAGCAATCTTCTTTCGTAGATCAGAAAGTTAAGGATAAGCCAACTAATGTGTGTAGATAACCTCTATATGTGTGCTAATTAATGTTACGTGCATGACTAATGCACAAGGGTGGCCAACCGGTTTGGCCCACTAAAGGGGGCAAAAGATTGGGATGGAGCCCTATGTGAATAGTTCACGCTCACACATCAATGGATTTAGTACCAAACTTGGTGAATGATCTCCAAGGGGAGGGATACGGGGATTCCTCGAATGGTACATCGCAGCCCCCACTGGGGCCCCAGGGGCAGCCGATAATCAGGCGACCAAAGCTAGGTAACATTCAACACACAAAGCGCCATTTGTAACTCAACTTGGGTGGCTAAAGATGGCGTGACAGGGACCTGCAAATGTAATTTGGGGGTCGAAAAGGTCACAATATGTTAGTCAAACAAGAGGTCAAATGAAGTTAATGTTTCTTTTTGCTTGTTATTGCCCATTTGTGACTAACGTTTGGATGGTATAATGCTACATGTATAGCCTTCAATTTAAATTGGGTCAAAGTTAAATAAGTAGGTCAAAGGTCAAATGTTAAGATACTAGGGCGTGCCTTGTTTTTATAAAACTGGATGTCAGAATTTAATTAAACTTGGCAAAATCAGCTATACGTGTATGGCAAGGGGATGCAAAGTTTTCCAACTGGTTCATTTGGCTACATGGGTGCCTAGATAACAGGCTCCAAGGGCCAAACTATACATATAGCTGATGTTTTTTTCTATGGGCACCATAGAGAGTTTGTCAAGACCTCAGGTGAGCGTCGTGTCCCCCCGGGGCTCTTGTTTTTTTCTATTGTTATTGTTGTGTTTTGTTAATTGCTGATATGTCAAGCAGTAATATTAGAATGAGATAATAAACAAATTTACTGTTGGTCTTCAATGAGAAAATAAAATTACCCAGTATGATTTACAATATATTATATTCTTCAATAAATTCTATAGATGTATGATAGGCCTGTATGTTCAGGAGTGCTGAACTCTTTTCTGATAATTCAATAATCAAGATATTTCAAACATTTCTCGACTGTTTAGAACCTTTATTATAACTTGGATTGTTGCAGCTGTAGTTCTGGCATGTCTTTGTCCGGGGGAATTGAATATTTGGAAAATTGAACCTCTTGGGTAAATCTATGAAGAGAGGTCATATCAGATATCAAAATAAAATATGTACATTCAGATTTATCTGGCATATTCCAACACTTGCATCTGGAATTCATAATAGATGACCTAGCTATAAGGTTAACCTATCAGACATCAAAAGTCATAAAATGCAACACTTAACAAATCATGAAAAATGATTACAATTTTAAGAACTTTGTCGTGAACAATCTCTTTTAAGTAACCATCATTATTATTCTGTGTTTATTGGTTTGTAGTATAACGGCCTTTTAAATTCATATTGTCAAAAAATGGAAATGCATTTTGTCTTTAGTCTGTAGCACAATTCCTGATTAAAAGAAATTTGATTTTCTGCATCATTGCCACTACATCCGATCAAGAGAATCATTATCATCAAACCTGACGTGGCTTAATTTGAAGTTATTACGCTTCTGGTGCATCCGACAGCAGTAAAAGGATGTGGCTCTTTTTCTAATACCCTAATTCATTACTTGCCATTTTTATTTACCGATTGTTTTCATTACACGAGATGTATTAATTTGGGTACCAAAACTGTTTGAGATTGATCAGTGTTTGATAAACAAAGAGTATTGGTGGGAGATCTGCTAGGTAACATTTGAGTAATCACATGGAAAAATGTTTCTAGCATTAGCAGGTTAATACTCTTAATGTCTTTTCATTTGATTATTCAATATAAATAGAATGCCCTCCCATTCACAAAAACCTATAACAGAAAAGAACAAAATGTTTTCTGATGTGTAAATCAGGATGGTTACTCCTTCAGCTTGTGGTGTGCAGTATTTATCAGATGTGTCTTTGTGTATTTGTCGTCATTGTGGTCATGCGTACCGCGTTTGTTGGGTGTAACATTGCAATCATGGCAAATTCTTTAAATATTTATTCAGGGATTTGTTTTTACATAAATTTTCTGCCTGTTGTTTTTCTTTTTGTTTTATTTCCATTGTGTTATGTGTGAGTGTAGAAAATGCAACTTACCCTTCAGGAAAGTACAAAGCGAAAACAAAAATAGTTATGATATATGTGAAAGGCTGCATAATGATGCTTTTAAAGGAATAATTGCTTTGGCTTTTTCATCGTGGCACTGTACGTTGGCTAACCTGTGTATAGGCTTTCTAAATGATTGATAAGAAAGAAGAAATTATTTTGTGTGTGTATTAAGTAAGAAGTAGAGATTATCCCGTTTTTTCAGTTAACACCAAAAAAAATGTGTTATTGAGCAGGAAAGTTTTCTCTTGAAGGGAGAGGCGCCAATACGGTAGTTAGAATAAATGACATGAGAGTATTGTGAGAATTTTACATGTGACAAACGCCTAATAAAGTGTACTGATGTGTCTCCTCTCAGGCTATGATATTTAATTTGGTATTTTTACGTCTTTGTAGTTTTCCCTAGACCAACTTGCAGAAACAGTAGTAGGGAGGGTATCATATCAGTGCATACATTACCCCGGTGCGGCTAACACGCCGCTTGCAGCATTGTCAGCTTGGGCAGCTCCTGCAGTGACGCGCAATCTATTGGTTTGGCAGATCAAATTTTTATTATGCTTTAGTCCTGGTGCTTTCCCTTTTTATTTTGCAGTCAAATTTCTGGTTCTTGCACCAGGCACGCATGACGGAAGAGGAGAAGGAATTGGAGGGTTGCGGGAGGTGCATGAGGTGGGTTGGGGAGCTGGGAGGGGTTTGGGGAAGCATACTCAAGAGAGCCTTGATATCATGTTCAGTGTATGCGTTGCAGAAATCAAATCTAGTATGTCAGATAGAAGGACATAACAGAGAGTTACCGGTTATAGAATGTGAGAAGTAATTTCCCCTTCATAATTTAATACCCCTCCCTTCCAATTGCTGTACGAGCTTTACCAATGCCACTAATCGTTCTTGATTACTTGTGTCACTGCAAAAGTCCCTATTCTCCGGGCCTTGAGGGTGTATATGTTTGATGACTGAGGGGTTTGTTTTCAGCACACAAACAATGTGTTATGTTTACTTTGTCTAGGGATCTAGAATGATCAATACATTGTTGGGGGCAGGGTGGTGAAGAAATATTCGTTTGTGGTATATTTACTGTCCGTGTTTGTGTTGTGTGTCTAGGATGTGTGTGTTGTGTGTGTTGTTGTGTGTGTGGTGTGTGTGTGGTGTGTGTTGTGTGTGTGGGTTGTGTGTGTGTTGTGTGTTTTGTGTGTGTGGTGTCTTTGTTGTCTTTGTACTTTTTGCTATAATGTATTCTTATGACTTTAATAAGCATGTTTCACATCTATGAAAGCAGCAGGTATTGTGTATCTGTATGTTTAAGAAATGTGATTGGTCTATTTGTTACCCTGTGAATGTGTGTTTGTGAGTTTTCATTTTTGATTTTTAAAAAGTGTAATTTGAAGTCTGTTTTATATTTTCTAAAAATAGATGACATCATGAATTATACATTAATCACGTATGTTATTCTATTTTTACTTTTTATTTGTTATTTATTTATTTATTGTTCAGTAATCTTTATTTATATTGTGTATTATTTTTCATTTTTTGAGAGTTAAACAAACAGAAGGTTGAGTGGATGTGGTAATAGGCTTACCTAGTTCAGTATTAGGTCAAGCCAAGTGCATTGAAACATGTTTATGCAATGATCATAATTGACCCTTCACTTACCTTTGTTGTGTTTTTGTCTTCCTTGCAACAGGGTGCAAAATGGCGGAGCGCCTGACCGTCCTGCCAGATGAGAGATACTTGTGGATGCCGAGTATACCTGATGCAGGGTGTTGGCCGGTCACGCAGACGCTTTATCCAGACAAAATCGTGTGGTGGTGGAATAGATAATTTTAACGTTTCCCCCTCTCTCCCCCCCCTCCATTCAGTCTTCGTGGGGAGCCCATTTTGCACTGTTGTTCCTTCCCCCATTCTATTCCATTATATTCTACAATTTAAAAAAATTGTTGTGTATGTTCGTGCCTATGTTTTGTAATATGCAGTCTAAAGTTGCAGGGTATATGTGATGTGTGTAATTTATTCATCTCACCCATATTGCAATTTTCCTTGATATCTGCATTCCCAAAGTATGTATTAGAACATAGCTGAAGAATTTTTTTATTAATCTTCTGATAGGTATCTGCAGCTTATTTGATGTTTGTGATTAATATGTTGTAATGCTATTTCCCCCCACCAATTTCCATCTTCCTGAGACACCAGTATATTTGATAATTACGTGTTATCATATTTCTATCAGTTGTTTTATGTCAATCTGTGCGTGGATGTTCATGTTATGTCTGTCACAGGGATTCTGAGACTGAGAGGTTTATGATCAATATCAACGTTTTTAATTGACTTCATAACCATCTTACCTTGTTTGTAATCTTATTTTTTTATGGCCACCCCTTCACACTCGCTACTTCATTCAGTTATTAATTATGTCTGCTGAGACAGACTGTTTGTCATAGTATCGACTGACTGTCCGTTAAAGCTTTCACTTTCCCCAGTGAGATGACTCGTCACTTAATTCCCCCTCATTCTTGACACACATGATCGCTAGGCCCCCAAAGTATCTTGTTCTCTAAATCACTGATCTCTCTGCTTACCCTCCTCATCCCACACAATGACCTTGTTCACTTTATCATCACCATGACATGTATATTCATTGAATAAAACTTCATATGTAGGTAGGAATTAACACTGTATCTGTAGCCCCCCTCTCTTGCAGCCCCCATTTCATATAGTTACCTGCTCCTAACTTCTGTCGCTTTTGTTTGATAATTTTCATCTGATCAGATCTACTTACCTGAACCTGTTTATGTATTTCATTTTATTACTTATTTATTTATTTACTTATTTATTTATTTTTTTCTTTTTAATTATTGATTAATTGTTTATTTATTTATTTATTATTTATTTCTATTTATTTTTTTTGTATCTTTTTACTTTATTCATTCATTCATTCATGTTATTCTTTATTGCTAATTCTGATTGAATTGATCTATTTGAGTGAGACTTCGAGTAATGTATATTATTCACTTTCGCCCTTAATTAATAATTAGCTAATGCACACATTTGTTGCGTAATCAGACCCCCCCCAATCAACAATCGCCTCACCCTCAGGTTGTACCAATACCATCATGATCTGTGCAAAGTGGCCCTTTCATATGTGCATGTTGTCCAGCCTGGGGTTAACACCCCAACGATTTATTTCAAAACATGTGTCCATGGGCGAGCTTTGTACATTCCTAATTCTGTCATTTTTTTTTTTTTGCTTTTTTCGTCTCAAACTGCATACACCACGCCTAACCTACCCCATCTTGTTGCAAACAATATATCAAGTGTCTTGGTTTGCCACAAAAAAACATGACAGGAAATATGTCATTTATTTGTGAAGTTTTATTCACCCCACCTTATCCCATCCAGTTCGGATTATTGTGTGTTGCCACCATTTGTTACATGGTTGTTATATTTTAAATTTTTATTGAGCATTAACACTGTGGGATACCATGCTAATGGTTAGGAAGTAGTAGGAACTGATTTTGCTGTTATATCTTAATGAAAATTGTTTCATTGCCAAACAGTACACAGATCCTATGAGATACGTTACTTTTGTGGGTAGAGAATAAAATGCTATTCCTTGTATGTAGGAATCTTTATGCCAATTAAATGTGAGGTTAATGGATGTCGAATGGTTGGATTACTTAAAAGTCAGTTGAGAGATCTTGGAAGCTGATTTTCATTTTTATGATTTTTTTGAGGGGGGGGATGGGGCGAGTTGGTTTAGTCATTGTTTGTTTTTACATGTTTGGCCACTCAAACTAACTCAATGTAGTGGTCAAACATAAACTATTCCAATGTGGGTTTCCATATGAATTTGTACCAAACTGTATTTAGACAATGTATATTTGCTCTCTTCTTAAACATAAATGCATGTTTCATTTACAAGCATTTATGTGGATTCTACGTGATAATTTACTTGTATGAGCATACCCATCCAAATAACTCCAATTCATTGATATTCGAGTCGCGTAAGATTCTTGGCGAAAGATTTTGGATCGTAGACCTCTGGCGACCTCAGTGTCAACCTGACTTACCACGTCTCTATGCATTCTATTGTGATGACTAAGCTTCGTGCCAGTCTCTAAATCAAGATTAAAGTTTTGACAAAGATGATATGCTCAGATCAGTTGGAGGAGGGTTTTAAGAAATAGGGGGTTAGGGATTTTTGTAGGATCAGCCATCTTTTCTTTGTCACGATGTCTCCCTTGGCATTCTGTTATAATTCTTTATTTTTGTATTGATGCCTAATTTCCTTTTCAATTAAATTGATGAATTGTCAATCAAATATTGATGCGTGAATTTTAATGCCTAGAATGGAACATAGTTATCAGTTATCTCTATGTGAAGGTTGTGTGAGCATCAGCTATGGCTTGATTTTTGGTTTGAAATGACCAATTTGAAGATAATCATTTGCATATCAGGGGTTTAGAGGGTAATGTGATGCACATATTTCATTTAATTGTGCTTTCATGAGTTACAAATCTGATAATTACAACAACACACACAACACACACACCCACACCAACACCAACACCACCACAAATAATAAGTACTGCACTTAATGAAATATTTTTGTACGATTTGTATCGTGATTTGGCACAAGTTTCCTTATAAAAGAAAAGAAGCCATTATCAATACTCAAATTACGATTTTAGTCAGTTTATATATTGAACAGATAGATAAGAGCTAAGGTGAATCTGTCATCGCAATTTTGTAATATTCTGAGTTGTATTGTAAATACAAGTTCAGGAACAGCCATTTAATTGCTCTGCTCATGAATAGAGTGTTGTTATGATTATAACACTTTTTATGCATCCGCAAAGGTTGCGAGATCTTGTTTTTTAAGATTATGTTTCTGTTTATTCTTCTCAATCGTTTTAATTTCTCTAATTCTATATTTATCATGATTCAACATATCAAACTTTATTTCATTTATAGAAGGATTAATAGTATATTCTATTATAAATGCCTTTTACACCAGAACTGAATGGTTTTGAGATATTTTTGTGTGTCTGAAAAAACCAACTACTTCAAGACAATTATGTTGCATCACATTTGTAGTTACTTGGTGAACATGTTGAATTTTTATCTATGAGAGATATTGTTTGCACCTATCGCACCTCAAACGTCTTGCAGTCGCATCCTTTTGCAGACTGAATGTTCATGAAATCTGTCTGGACGCTTACAGTGTTGCGTCTCCCCCCTCCTTTGCGCCGCCTGCGCTACTTGTTGCGCCAATAAATTGGCTGCCGATTGTCAATCTCTCGCTTTCCTTGACTCGGAAAGTAGTGGAATGACATTCCTTCCTCCCAGTTGATTAACATCTGTCTAGATGTTTGACCTGTTTACGTTGGACGGGGGGAGGTTGTCTATGGCAGGTGCCGGTGGGTGGGGAAAGGAATTCTATGTCCAAACTCAGTGTATGATTGTCTTGCATATACCACGGGATGTTCCGTTGTGAGAGTAGTAGTGTAGAAGTTGAAATTTAGGTCAGTCAATGCTTTTGGAACCTTTTCCATTTCTCTCCCCCCCCCTCCATGCCCTCTTTTTTCAGACGGTAAAGGGAGGGTTTGTAGAGAGATATGCAAGGTTGCTTTGTGTGTTTGAATTTGTTTAATTTGTTTTTTGTTTTACCCCTGTAAAGAAATCTCACATTTTTGTTTTTGGTGGTTATTCAGCTATTATTGTCAATTGTTTTAACATTGATGTTTTTAACAAGAAAAGGTGTATTACCTCTACTTCAGGCGATCTATTTTGTAGATTAGATACTCAGATTATGATTAGTTCTTTTTGTTTGAATTAGAATGAATTAACGTTTCTTGGCATCTTGTAGCTAATGTATTCAGATGCCAAAACAAGCATAGATTAATCCGTCGAATTTTTCCTGATTCACATTGATTTCAATCACGATTTCCAAGAATTCTATAGGCTAATAACAGAGTGTCATTATCAACCAACATTATTTATTATTGGCCAAACTCTGCAGACAATGCGTGTTGTACGGAACATAGCAGTTAATTGCACCTTGTTTGCGAGAAGCAGTCGTTGTAATTCCTACGCGTTCGCCAGATAAACAGGAAGTAGGAGGTCACCTGCTCGTTTGTGCTTAGAGTCAGATAAACTCAGATGGATGTAAGGAATGATCAATTGCGACCTACAAGCTACCTAGTTAAATTAATCTTCTGGGTTTGTGCTGTGGGCCTACGCTCTGATTTTGTTGTTCTGTTGTTTAATCAGATCAAACAAAAAGAAGAGATTGACTGAACATTGATGTGGTTTGTTGAATAACCCAGTGGAATGGCTTTTACATATCACCAAATTTGTATTCCATTCAGAGTTTGAAATTCGTTTTGTTTTTAGTTTATTTTGAGTACCCTTTGCTTCAAAGTTTTCCAGTTTTTTTATCCACCTTATATTTGAATGTCCATGAATGATCGCCCTTGTTATCTGTCAGCATTTTTTTTTATGTTATTTTGTATTTTTGAGTGAATGTCTGCCAGCCCGTGAAGAGTTGGTGGGCCCTTATGCTTTGGATTTGTGTGCAATTGGACAGTCTGGGTATGACTTCAGACTATTATGTGCTTATTTTTTTTAAAAATTCTCAGTATTTAAGTGTATATATATAATTCACGTTCTCAGTTCCGACCATGCACTTTTTTACTCACACTACCTCTCCTGCTTTTTCTACATTAGGAGTACACTCCTCCACTTTTTTACCCCATAGTCATTATTAAATCAAGCACTATTTTAGGCAAAGCAGTTGACTGCGAGAGTATTTCTTATTCAATATTGTGGAGTCATGAATGTTGCCGAAACAGATACGTAGATATGTTTTGTGCCAATATTATTGATCACTGAGATTAGTTGTGCTTCTCTATTTTCATTACTCGTGACCTCTTTGTAATGATGAGTGGTGCATGCTTCAAAATTTATTTTGTGTTTCCAGGGTAATTTATTTAATTATATAAGAGTGGTATCCCTGGACATTTCCATGTTATGTGCAAGACATTTCTTCACTGTGTCACACCATTGGTACGAATTGCCTCTAATTTTCCATTTGGGTCTTTTATCCATTTGCCGCCAGAGCATTCTCACTATGTGTCATGAACTCTCGCATCCATGTGCAATATGTTTACCATTAGCCTCCCCTTATGTGTGTGTGTGTTGTGGCACCTTCATGTTCGTTGGAATTTTCTATCCTTCCCGCACTGTTTTCTATCATTCGTTCATCGCCATTTATTCCTTCTCAAAATACAATGGCTGTTTTAAAGGAAGATATAGGTATGTAGTGTTGTTTTAAGATAGGGAACTTTGTCCTATTGTTTTTATGATGTTGAATTTTTTCAAAGCGGCAAAACAAATTTTTTGATTTCCTATCTTTTTTCAACCATTTTTAGTGTTTATTGTCATTAAAACCTGCAGTTTTATCTTTCTCACTCATCAAATATATAGCACTTTACTACTTTTGTCGTTTAGGCTGAGATTTGTCCATTTTGCGTTTGTCTACTATTCTTTGAGTAGTGAGGACATTTCGGAAAGTGACAGATCTCTTTAGTTCGGCCGCACCCCACATTGGCATAGTTTGTCAATTTGTCATCGTGTACTTGCGTGTATCCAAAGTAGCAATAGACACCCTTGCCATTTCACTTCTGTACTGATTATGCACCCACCTGTGTTTAAGTCGTTCTAATGAAACTAAACTCAGCGGTTTATTTCCATGAATGTTTGATTTTTTTGATGAAATGTTACTTGCAACAGTATGTGCTCTGGAATTGTATTATTATAAAGTAATAGTGTGATATGTTATTGTCTTTGTTAGACTAGGGTATTTAGAGTTACCATACAGCATTGCAAGTTCTTTAGGCATTTACTATGTGATTTTATTTGTGGGACTTTTTTGTATCTTGGGATAATCATTTATCTCAGTGTAGTTTATCGATTTTCGTGTTTAATGAATAATCTTGAATGTAATTTTCACAAATGGTGAATGAATTGTGCTTATTACATGGCATAAATCAAATTTTATGTCTCTTATTGCTGTAATATACTGATGACGCGCAATTCCTTCTTTGTTAATATTCCCAGTACAAAGTGTTCTGAGCACGATTAGATTTCAAAGTTTGACATTTGAATTAGGCCAGTACTTTTGGTAGTGGAAAATTTACAAATTGAAGCTTTTTAGTTTACGTTAGATTTGGTTAAAGTATCTTCCTTTAATTTCAAGTTTTCATGCGCTTATTAATGTTGTGCCATAGTGTGCTAAGCTGGCATCATAGGAATCTGACTGGTTTTAAGCGTGAAAATTACTCCCACTATTCAGCCTTTTCATTTCAGTTTATTAACAGAACATTCGATTCCGTGACGCTGAGGACGTTATTTTACGCTTCCTGCTTAAATACGAAGATTTGCTTGTGCAATATTCATTAACTTTTTTTGTGTTACAATATGATAATATGCCAAATATGCAGCACGACGATGAAATTGATTGGTAAGTGAAAAGGGGGGTAAGGAGTTGTGAATGCCTTCCAGAGACATGTTGTGTGGTAGTCGTTGTAGTGGCGCTGTGTGCGCTAATAGCGATTATTGGTGATCCTTCTGAGAGTGTGAAGTTGGCTGTTCCTATCAGTAACTTTCTATTATCCTCTTGAACTGAGGCCTGGTATTCTCCTATTGATTGGGCTTTCTAATCTGTGCTGTCTGCGTTAATGCGCTTGGTAGTTTGTCAGCTGTGAGTTCGAGGGCGCAGGGATATGTTGATGTTATGATGGTAGTGATGTGTTTCGGGATGGCTTTGGAATGGCAAATAGAGTTGATGTGTGGGGCTGGGGGTGGGTGTGAAAGTTTGATGGCTTTGGCTGGTCATTCGAGGTAAGTTAGTCTCCACATATGTGTTATTGTTTTATTCGCATATGGGAATGTTTAGGATAGGTATAGTTTTCCAAGTGATAGCGAGTACGGTGGTTTGTGTTATGAACTTAAAGCCAGTTCATTGTTTAATGAATGAAGCATTATATTGCATTGTTAAGGGAGAATTGAGGTCGTGTAGTGGTATAGGTTTGTGTGGAGTTATGTGTAGTGGTTTCAATTGTAAGTTTAAGCACATAATGTTGTGATGGTTATTCGTGGTGGTGGACTTGACGTTGTTAGCGAGATTGCATTCCCCTTTGCCGCCAGAAGTGTTTAGTTAAATAGTAAACATTGTTGTGTCCAGTGGATAAATGTGTTAGACTTACTACATGGGTAGAGCTGCACGGGTTAAAATACTGGAGATCTGATCTCGTATTTAGTTCGATCTTTGAGTAGTGTGCGCCTGTTGAGTGCCTGGTAATCAGGGTACGGAGAGAGGGTACATTGACGGTAGATAATGCTCGGTAGTTGTGGTGAATTTGTGAAATGTGTCATATCTTAGGAGAGGTGGCGTAGTATCCAAATGTTGAAGGTGACTTTAGCCTGTCTCTTCTCTAGTGTTCTACGGTAGGTTATTGATCTATCGTTATTGTGCTGTCTGCGAGAGAAATGTAAATGTGATGTACATCTATCTGAGCTGTGTATTCTGTGGATTTTAGCTCCGTACTATAATCAGTATTCTGTTTGGTCGATGCAAAGTATTTAATTCTGGGTAATTGGATTTCTGATATTTCTGAGATGTTTCGCTTCACTTATTTATTTCTGTTGAGAGTCATGTTAACTTTAGGGAAAATGTCAATGATTTAAATCAATGTTTATTTTTGTCTTTTTAGGACTTTGTATAATTTGGAGTACTAGACCAGATATGTGTCACTTTGAACTTATGTTAAATGATAATGCCCAGATCCTTTTTTGTATATTAAATATTAAGTTTAGAAGTTACACCCCGGTACAAAGAGATATGTATTCTACCGCTCTGTTTGAATAATATTGACCTCCGTTTCCACGCAATAAAACTGCTATCTCCAATCAAGTTTAAATGCGAGAGAATGTCCATATCGTTTGTTGTGGTTCGGTATATGTTGCTTATTCGGCTTGGAGGTTGTTTATGATATTTATTATAATGACGTATAGATTTTTTGTGTTCGTACGGACAGAGGGGTTGACTCTTAAACCCGGCGGGGGCTGGCGAGTTATCGTGCTGTAGCGATGCGTTGGTGCGCTTTTACAGATCAATGGTCACATAAGCTAATCCGGGATTAAACATTTTTGTGAACTGTCCTAACTTAGATTTTTATCAGTTTTCGGTGAAAGGGGTTTTTTTGGTGAGAGATGATTGCAGGGGCTTTAGAGGATGGATTCAAGAAAATATAGTAGAGTTGTTTTAAGCTTTCATATTTCTGGAAGTTTTATTCATATGATATGTTTGTTGATTTTTACCTAATGAGAATTGTTTGTTTTTTTTTGAGGTAAGCTGGGTTATTATGTCCTTTCTTTAACATATGTCTATTTAATTGGTTGGATAGACCTTTCCTTTTATATACATGTTTTATTTTTTTCATGTTAGTTGTTGTGTTTTTTAATTGTTTATGTTAGCAGTATTTAGATGGATAATAAAAAATTTACTGTTGTCTTCCCAATGAGAAAATAATTACCATGTATGATTTACAATATATTTATTCTTCATAATTGTATAGATGTTTGACTGGCTGTATGTTCCGGATACTGTTTTTTGTTTTCTATCAAAGTTTTCAAAAAATTTTCTCGCTGTTTGACTTTTTATAATTGGATTGTTGCAGTGTTTGCATGTATTCTGGATGTTTGGCGTCTCGTGAAAATCATATTGGAAATTTTGACTCTGGTAATTTGAAAGGGTCTATCGTATCAATAATGTTACACTTCGATTTATCTGGCATGTTCCTAACTGAATTCATTCTGAATTTATAGATGACCTAGTCATAGTGGTTGTTACCTATCAGACATCATCTAAGTGTACTTTTTAAAAAACAAGCATAGAAAAATGTTTTAATTAAAAAGTTTTATTATCTCTTTAGTGCACTTATTTTTTCTTTGTTTTCGTGTGTATTTGATTTGTTGGATATATTAGCTTTTGGCTCGTAGCTAATTCTGATTAAATAATTTGTTTTCTGCCATCTGCACTAATCCGTCAAGGAATTTCAAAATTTTTGAGTGGCTTATTTGAGTTTCTTTGTGCATATCCGCGACAGTAAAGAATGGATGGGCGATCTTTTTCTGGTATACCTAGTTGTGATATTTTCCACCAGTGTTTGTGCTAGCGCAGGAGTGAATCAGTGTGTCAAGGTAGTTATTAAGTTTTTTTGGTAATACATGACCAAAATTTGGGGAGGCGGACTTCCACCTCGCATCCTCCCACATCTCCGCGTCGCGGGTGCGGGGCGGTGGGCTCGCCTTCTGGGGCGGATGGGCCGTTTCGATAGGGCTGGGTCGATGGAAGATGTGAAGCCCGAGTGAGGGAGAAGGGCGGGCGCGGACGGATTAGAGGGCAGAAGATTTCGGAGGGAGGGATTAGAGGTTGAGATTCCTGCTCACCCCAGAGGGGGCTGCGCGTTCAAAAGTCACCTTTTGCGATGCTAGTTATAAGGCGACCGAGGGGTGGGTGGGGGGTGGTGGGGGTTGAGGGCCGTAAGCGAGGTGGTGGTTCTGCAAGGATTTGTGTGAAGAATCCGCTTTTGAGAATCGTATTGCGAGTAGTTGACGGAAGGGTCCGATGGGCTTGGTAGACAACATGAGTGACCAGATGCGG
Organism: Eucidaris tribuloides; assembly: GCA_001188425.1. Classification (NCBI taxonomy): domain Eukaryota; kingdom Metazoa; phylum Echinodermata; class Echinoidea; order Cidaroida; family Cidaridae; genus Eucidaris; species Eucidaris tribuloides. The sequence continues at coordinate 19,767 of JZLH01S0611127.1, forward strand.
TGGTTGGAGTGTTATATAATTGACTTCTCGGTTTTATTGGGCGAGAATGGGGGATGAGAAAGCAGTGTGAGGGGGGGTCGGTGTTGTATGTTGCGTTGTGGGTTAGGACGGGGGTGGTGGTTGGGGTATAGACTTTGAAGTGGTGAAGTTATTAATGGTGAGTTAGCGCTTATGCCTGGGGCGGTGGGCGGTCGGTCCCGCCTCTCTCTGTCTTCTGCGCGCCTTGCTCTCCCCCGCCGCCCCCAAAAAAAAAGAGATAGTTTATGATAATTACTTTCTGATGTTCTTGTTTCGAATTTCATCAGTTTAATTTGTGATTTGGGCTGAAATTGTAAAAAAATGGGAAGGGATTGCAAGGTATAAGAACCTGGCCTTCAACTATGTGACCAAATGTTGCTGGGAGCCTTCATTGTCCGTTACATTGGGTAAATTATTTGATGATACAGTGTGATTAGGCCTAACTGTGAATGGCATACCAGGTGCCAGGCATTATTGTTATTAAGGCAGCTAGCAGTACTTTTGCAAATTATCTGCGCCGAGTTGATTTTGGAGTAGATGGATAGATGCCAATTTATTGGATTTGATTTTTATGTTGTCGTCAAATCGGGGGCTGTTCTTGGAGTTATTTTTTTGTAGTAGGATGTATTGTTTTGAAAGAGCCAGAAGAGTGCGGATTGAGAGTGACGAGTAGCAGCAGTGGTGGTGTTGGTATGATGGTAGAGATTCAGTGGTAATTTTTAGTCATTTTATGGGAGCCAGTTTTATCCGAACACGTAATGAGGAGGAGCCAAGAGTTCTGAATTGCTGTCTGGAATCAGTTTTGGAGGCTCAGAAGTGTAAAAAGTGTGTATTTGATTATGTCGAAGTTATAGTAGCTCAAGCAAGCATTGGGTCCATATCGAAGTGTGAAAACATGGGTTTGGGAATCGACGCAGAAATAGGTTTAGGGAATATCACGTTTTCATATGGTGCGGGGAGGCAGGAGTTAAGCCTTGTGTCGCGGGGGGCAGAAGCCCAGATTTCTGTGCGATTGCAGTGTGCGGGATATTTGCAGTTTGTGTGTAAGTCACTAATGCTGGGACTGTCCGTACTATGTGTTTGATCAGTACTTGATTGCCTATTGAGGACTCGATTTCGTGTGAGGTGGGTATATTCCGCCAGGCTCAGTCCGATGCTAGGCAAGAGTGGTGATTGTATACGAAGACACTTTTGTTAAGGTCTGTGTTTGCAAATTGTTATGTGTATCCAGATCTTTAGAATATTCGACCTAAGATGTTGATCCTGGTTACTGTGAGTAACGCAAACGTCTAGGATCACAAATGGATGTTTGTGCGGCTCTATTTGTGATTCGGTGGTATGTGGTGTAGGGTGGGCTTCATGTTTTTTTTTTCATTGGGTTACTGTGAAGTTGGCCAGATTAAGGCAGTTCAAAATGACTTGCAATCAGTACTGTATTCTCATCATTGAATTTAATCGTAGAATGCATAAGAGATCAAGTGTGAGATCATACTGAGATCAGAGGTGATTGCGCATAGTCTACAAATAAACTGCTGACTACAAAATGCATATTTTTAGCTGTGGTGCTGC